>QKWP01001690.1:32605-76872 GCA_003550325.1 Gigaspora rosea | reverse complement strand
AATAAACCTTAACAAGAAATGTAAAAAAGGAATCGAATATAAATTAGACTTTTATAACAAATATATTACTCGAACAGGTGCCGCTATTAAAAAAGTTAAGTATGATCATGAATTGAGATATACCAAATTCTTTAAAAATAAATTTTCGTCTTCGACAAGAACGAAAATTAATTAGAAATAAATAAATGCCTTCATTTGAATGAAAATGGATCTTGCCAAAGAATTGGAATCGAATTTAGTTTAATTTTTTAAACCGAATTTTTCGTTTTCGACAAGAAACGAAAAATAATTAAGAATGAATAAATGCCTTTGTTCGAACGAATATGGATCTTGTCAAAGAATAGGAATTGAAGTTTTATACAATTTTTTAAAAACTAATTTTCGTCTTCGACAAGAAACGAAAAATAATTAGAAATGAATAAAGACTGTGTTTGAACGAAAATGAAACTTGCCAAAAATAAGAATTGAAATTTAATTCAATTTTTTTAAAAACGAATTTTTCATCTTCGACATGAAACAAAAAATAATCAGAAGTGAATAAAGGCTTCGTTTGAAGAAAATGTTTATAGGAATTGAAATTTAATTCAATTTTTTAAAAACGAATTTTTGGTCTTCGACAAGAAACGAAAAACAATTTGAATGAATAAAGGCTTCGTTTGAGCGAAAATGAATCTTGCCAAAAAATAGGAATTGAAATTTAATTCAATTTTTTAAAAACAAATTTTCGTCGAAAAATAATTAGAAATGAATAAAGGCTTCCCTTCTTTAAAGAATAGAAAATGAAATTTTACGACTTACGATATTTAGTCTTATTACAGCTGTTTTCATAAACTCTGGGACACCCCAAAAAAATTTGCCGATAATAATTTCGGCCGAATTTGATAAGTTATTGATTAAGAATCAGATACGTAATTTAATAAGATCAGGTGACTAATATATATTACAATAATCTTTAAGTCGTAAAATTTCAATTCCTATTCTTTTGGCGCTCAAACGAAGCCTTTATTCATTTCTAATTATTTTTCGTTTCTTGTCGAAGATGAAAAATTCGGTTTTAAAAAATCGAATTAAGGCCGTTCGAAGTTGATTCTTTGATCAACATCACTTTCCCAGGACTTTCGGGAGGGGGAGAGGGGGTAAAATGAAACGAACATATGAAACGAACATATAAAAATGGACAAAGATGGGCCAATTTCATTGGTTGATATAAATCAGGTGACTGGTGAGAGTCATCCAGCGTTTTGATTGGCTGTTCGTTTTCGGGGGGGAGGTGGGTGAGACTTCAGCTGGGGGGGTGATGTTAACCAAAAAATTAACTTCAAACGGCCTAAATTTCAATTCCTATATGCTTTTTGTTCAAACGAAGCCTTTATTCACTTATAATTATTTTTCGTTTCATGTCGAAGATGAAAAATTCGTTTTTAAAAAAATTGAATTAAATTTCAGTTCCTATTCTTTGGCAAGCTTCATTGTCGTTAAAACAGAGTCTTTATTCATTTCTAATTATTTTCGTTTCTTGTCGAAGACGAAAAATTAGTTTTTAAAAAATTGTATAAAACGTCAATTCCTATTCTTTGACAAGATCCATATTCGTTCAAACGAAGGCATTTATTCATTCTTAATTATTTTTCGTTTCTTGTCGAAGATGAAAAATTCGTTTTTAAAAAATTAACCTAAATTTCGATTCCAATTCTTTGACAAGATCCATTTTCAAACGAAGGTATTTATTTATTTCTAAATATTTTTCGTTCTTGTCGAAGACGAAAATTTTATTTTTAAAGAATTTGGGATATCTCAATTCATGATCATAATTAACTTTTTTAATAGCGGCACCTGTTCGAGTAATAATATATTTGTAATAAAAGTCTAATTTATATTCGATTCCTTTTTTACATTCCTTGTTAAGGTTTATTGATCGACATGAATAGTTTTTTCCATAAATTTTTAAGCACACACCAAACGATGTTTGACAAGCATTCGAATGAAAAGTTAAAATCGTTGACATTGTTGTATGACAATCGTAAAATGATCATTATGATGCAAAAATAGCTTTTATTACAACTGCTTTCATAATTTCTGGGCCACCTAAAAATTTTTTCGTTTCCCGAAACCTCTTCGATCCCGTTCTAAGAATCACCTACCTTTTCGGAAACTATTTCGCTGTGCTTGTAACTTCGATAAGAAGACAGCGAAGTAGTTTCCGAAAAGGTAGGTGATTCTTAGAACGGGATCGAAGAGGTTTCGGGAAACGAAAAAATTTTTAGGTGGTCCAGAAATTATGAAAACAGCTGTAATACCGAATCAATAACTTATCGAATTCGACCGAAGAATCATTCGGCAAATTTTTTAGGTGTCCCAGAATTTATGAAAACAGCTGTAAATTACGTATCTGATTCTTATTCCCCGAAATCAATAATTTATCGAATTCGGCCGAAATTATCATCGGCAAATTTTTTTAGGGTGTCCCAGAATTTATGAAAACAGCGGTAATTGTCGATGATTGATTGTCGGTGAAATGACACGTATCCAAAATTTAAAGCATTCACTTGCAATACAATATAGGACCTCTCTAAAATGCATACTCTAAATAAACAAATTCCGGTCAAAACATGTATTTGAACCTTATGTGCAAATGCACTTTTTGTTTACGTTGCCTAAATGCATTTTTTGGAAGTTTGGCCCTTGAGGCATATTTTGAGAAGTATCTCTGTACTAACTTAATAACCATAAAAACCCCTTCAACCCCTTTTTTTGGTACCGGAGTAAAACTTAAAGAGTTGGATAAGCCGTGTTGTAACTAAGCTATAACTTTTTGTTTTAAATTAATGGAATGTTGTAACAATGCATATGTAGTACTGTGCAATATCGTAATCGCAGGGTTGGCACATTTATCCATTGGAGCGAATGGAGAACAACTCCATTGCTCCATTGAGAATAATTTGCGCATGGAGCCAATGGAGGCCAACAAACTTATAATATTGTATTTGTTAATAATTAATAACTAATTACATTGGCTCCAATGGCTCCATTGATTCCATTGGCTCCATTGGTTCCATTGGCTAGAAATTTTTCAATGGAGTATATCCATTGCCAACCTGCGTAACCGGTAACTTACTTTACTTGTTTGAGTAATGTAAGCCCTAAAAAAGAAATACCGGTAGCTAATCGGATTTTCTCAATAACTATTCGATAAAAATTTTTTTTATTCAATTCTATACATTCGCAGGATTAAAATAAAATAAAATAAAAAAATTCATTGAATTTTATTTAGTAGTTGTCAAAAAACTTTACAAGAATTTTTTTTTTTAAAAAAAAAAAACTTACAATATCGAAAAGGTAAAATTTTTTTTAATTTAACAATAATTTCTCAAATCAAATTCAACGAATTATTTTTACTTTAATTTTGAGTTTGTTGGATTAAAATAAAAACTTTTTGATTGGATAGTTTTTGAGAATTCATCTTTTAATTTTTTTAAAAAAAAAAGCTTTACGAAAAAGTTGTTGCAATGAATTGCTTTATTTAAAGTAAAATGATGATTTCTCAACAAGTAACCAAAATTCGATAAAAATTTGTTATTTTGGTTCTACTAATTTGTAGAATTAAAATAAAAAAGATATTACGAATTTGGATAGAGAAATATTGATTACAGCTGTTCTCATAAGTCAATTGATAAAAATTTGGCTAACAAGTCGGCTGAATCTGATAAACCTTTGTCTTGGTTATATAAGTTTTTGATTTCTGATATTATCGATGTAGGGTGTTCTCAAGCATCTAAATCAATTGATTAAATAATGAGCATGATGATACTCAAGTATCACAATTAATGACGATATTTATAGAATTAAATGCTTGAGCATACTCTTTTTTTTTTATTTCTGCATTTCATGATCTTATCTACGGCACCTAAACACCTAAAAAAATCAAATAAGAAATTCTATTCAATCAGCTACCGAAGCTTCAACTTCGGTGCGCCAGCTTTTCTTTTTAATGATTTTACTAATTTAAATTTTTTTGTTGCAACGGCAATAGAATCAATTTATAGGTGAAGTTGCTTTACAACAACAAAAAGTTTTTTTTTTTTTTTTGCGAATGAGTGAAGAATGATGGAGAATGAAATAACATAATTCATTACAGTCTTATTAAATATTAAACTATGAGCTGAGCTTTATTTACTACTTTAGTGTCAAGAGTATCGATTCGCTTTAAAAGCTTCTAACCTTAAAAATAAAATAGCCATTTTTTGGTCAGTTAGAAATTTGAGAATTCATTGTTTATTATGTAAAAAAATGTAAAAGTAATGCTTGAGCGACCTTAATCAATTGTAAATTTTTGAAGAACAAAAGGTATTTTGAATCTCTCTGAATTTTTTTATTGTAATGGTACCTCATTTAGGGATGTTACGGTCCGCCCTGGTCTGGTCTCGGTTCAAAGACCGGGTCCGAGCAGCGGACCACAAACCGGACCAAAATTTCATAAACTGGTCCATGGACCGGTCCTATTTTAGTCTGGTTCACGGACTGGTCTACCTGCAGCCAATAGGATCGGAGAATTTTGACTATCGTAACACACGAATTGAGATTTCGAATGAACTATATTATTATACAGTTAGGGATGGTAAAGTCAGTCCAGGTCCGGTCTTGGTCCTAGGACCTGTAAGTCCTATCACACGGACCTAAGGACCAGTTCCTCATATAATAAATCCTTGAACTTATGCTCGACCAATAGGATTAAGTTCTTGGACTTAGTTCTAATACTTTCTAACCAATTAAAATTCTTTGTTTACTATTTTATTACTAATATTTTTAAGTTCTAATATATTTTATATTAGGACCTATTGTGGACCTATGGACCTAGGTCCTAAAATTGGGACCTAGTCTTTAAAGACCAGGTCCCAAAACCAGGTCCTAAAGTTCCAGACTTAAGGACTTTGCCATTCCTATATACAGTATAATGTTTTTTTTTATATAAATAAAAATGTAAAAGCATAATTACTTGTAATAAAAAGATAATCGTAAAGCAGATACGGATATAGAAATTATCCTGTTTTGGTTGTCAGGAACCAGTAAAATTTTTAACCTTAATTCAGTTTTTATCAACTAAAGGTTATACGCGAAAACCAATTCTAGTAAATCAATTTTGACTAAAGAATGCTTGCAATATTATTTTAGAATGAGTTTGATTTAGCCTCAATTGCATAGTTATATATTTAAAGTAATGCATGAAATATATATTACAGACAGACCGATCTGGACTGGTCCCAATTTATGGACCATGGACAGCTTAGACCAGTCCAAAAAACTGGACCATAACATCCCTAACCTCATTTGTTCAATTTTCCAACTAATTAAATTTGCTTCCAATCAAGGTTGAGGTGCTTGAGAATGCAATTTTCTTTTATATACTAGTTTGTCGGATTCAGCCAAATTAATGCCAGCCAAATTTTTGCCAATTGTCACAGAATTCATGAGTTGAAAGATTTTTTAGCTGATTCAATTAAGTTTGTAATTTCAGCATGCACTATATAATAGAAACAGCTCATAATTTTGGCATAATCTATCTATTTTGTATCATGATTGTTTTACAGATTATTTGTATGTCAGCATCATTAAATTTTCATACAAATGCTTATTCACATGTTTAATTTTATAATAATTTGCAGAAAGTGTACTCTTGTCAACCAATAAGAAATATAAAGAATATAAATAAGACCTTTATAATAAACATATTACATGAATTTGCATACATATTAAAAAGATTCTGTATATATAAATTATTACTTTTTATTTGTATATACAAGTTGGTTTGTAACCTTTAAAATTGGTATATTATATCTAATTAGAGATCCAACCTGAATTGAAATTTAGTAAACATAGTCCTCCTGAAAGTAATAGAGGCTTTTCAATAAATCCAATCTTTGAGAACTCAATTTATAGAAGATATGCTAATCAGTGTTAAAAATCTTATGTTCACATGTTCTTATGTAAACATTACTTTTAATCTGAGAATATTTACAAAATTTAAGATGTTCTCAATTAAATTTTATTTTAAGAACATAATATAAATATATAAAATAATAAAAAATTATTTTATTAATATAGCAGTTTAAAATAATTAAGCTAATAAATATTTAATTGTTAGTTAGTTGAAATAGAGAACAATTTAGTTGTTCTTGAATTACAAAAAAATTTTGTATAATTTAATTTATTGATTTATTCATTCCCAGCTTGTTAACTTTTGATATACATATTATATTATAAATTTTTAGAAAGTTAAACTCACTATAATAATAATTTTTACAAGAAAATTACTTAAACAAATCTTTATTTATTATGATTTTAAACTTTAGTACTATAACTTAAAATTTTATAGTAAGTAAAAATACATTAAATCAGCAGAGTTGGTTTTATTTTACTTGAAATTTGGAGAAAAGATGCTTAAATTTGACTTTTTTGATCAAAAATCTAAAATTATGCATCTATTCTCTAAATTTCAAGTAAAATAAAAATAATTATGCCGATTTGATGTATTTTTAAATGCTGAACATGTTTATTTAGTGCATTAAGTTAGAATTAATTAATAAAAATTTGTGAATTATAAGATTTTATAGAATTTTATTAATGAAATTCTATAAAATCTTATGATTCACAAAATTTTACTAATGAATTCTAACTTCATGCACTAAATAAACTTTTCAGCACCAAAAAATACATATAAATATATTTGAACTTAAACCAATCTACAGACTTCGGACCAGACCCAGACCAAACCATAATTAAGTCTAAGTTTGATTAAGCAATTTCTCAAGAATTACTAATCCAAATTGGCTAAAATTTTAATATCAGATATGTTGTAGCCAAATATGATTTATATCTTCAAAAATTTTTTATCTAATTTGGATTAGCAATTGTAAAGAAATCATTGCTAGAGATTAATATAAAATAAAATTTTTATATTTTTAATTATTATTGTTAAAAATTTTATATAGTTATTTTGGGCAATTTTGATTGGCTAATAATCCTATATTATATAGCACCTGATAATTTCTCTGACCTCCTCCCCCCTAAAAAATCAGGTGATAAAAGTTTATACTCTAACTACAATTCTAACAAATACTAATAAGTATGCACATTCGAAATATGCTGGTATAGTTAGATGTTCTTGGTCGCCTTTAACATTAGATGAGTTAAAAATTTGGTTAGGTGTATTATTATATATATAGGTATTATTAAGTTACCAAGAGCAACAGATTATTGGTCATTCAATCCTCGATATTACTTAAATAATGGCAATGGTATATTTCCAACAAATTAAATGTTATTTACATATTTCAGATATTAATTCTGAAAAACTTGATTGGTTTGACAAAGCTGAACTACTTGCCTCACATATTCGAAATATTAGCAAGCAAATTTATATACCAGGTTCACAGGTTGCAATTGATGAAATAATAATTAGATTTTCTGAACGTAGTAAACATACATTTAGAATGAAAAATAAATCTATTTCAGAAGGTTATAAGGTTATCTTGTTGTGTGAAAAAGGTTATACTTATACATTTACATTTGAATCACGTGTTGAAATAAATAAAGAAGTTCCAAATATATCAGGTCTTAGCAAAACTGGATCGCTTGTATCATATCTTGTCACACAATTATCTAATAGTCGGGCATATGATATATATATAGACAACTATTTTGCAAATGTACCTCTCTTTAATTATTGCAAGCAAAAGGATATGGAGCTTGTGGCACAGTATGAATTAACTCAGCAATGCTTCCTAAAGAATTAAAGGTTGAAAAATCTATTCGTTTAAATTGGAATACTTTGGCTAGAATTGTTGTGAATAATGTTTTGGTAATTTTTTGGATGGACAATGGCCCTGTTCATATGCTTTCAACTATTTATAGCATTAAAGGCAATAAGTGAAAAATTTTAAGCATACGATGATGACCTCAAGAAACAAGTTCAAATGCAACCAATGTACAAAAAGTTTTTGGTGATGAAGTATATAAAGAAATTCTAATTCTGAAGGCCATAAATAATTATAACTACTTTATGAACGGAGTAGATATTGCTGACCAATATTGATCTTATTATAATTGTCAGCTTGCTGCTTCACATACCTGAATGCTATTACTATTTTGGTTAATAGATACCGCGAAAGTAAATTCATTCATTATTTATCAAAAAAATAGTAAATTATTTTAATTTAATTTCCAAATTATTAATAATTATGATGCTAATTAATAAATAAGGTTTATGCCTTGAAAATGCTCTTATTAGAAATAGTAATTACTATATCCTATAAGGTCACTTTCAAAGCAAGACCCCAAGTTTATTTTAATAGGTGGACCTCCTGTTTATCAGCAGTTTAGATTGCAACTAGCATGGGATTGTATGAGCAATGCATTAAAAAATGGACAAAAAGTAGTTAATAAGCAACGTTTAAATGAAAACTTAGCCTCTATTGTAAGTAAAAATTTTAAACTTTCAGCCATTCGTCTTTCTGGTACAAATCACTATCCTGAATGGAGAGGAAGCCAAAGCTGTGTAGCATGTGCTTGGTGTCGATGAAATGCAAAATATAATGATAAAGATATAAATAAAAAAAATCTATTACAAAGTCAAAGTTGGTGCAAAAAATGCTATATTGCACTTTGTTGCAATATATCTCATTCTTCATGTTTCGAAAAATACCATACATATATTAAAAAACAATAACAATATATATCTTAGTAATACAAATGTATTGGGTTGTATATATCTGATATATATATATTACACGTATGTATATGTATACATATGTATATATCAAATATATATTTTAAATATAAATATTGAATAATATAATTTTTTTTATATGGATTAATACTTAAAGTAAAAATGTAGTAATATTTTAAGGAGTTGTGCATATTTAAAAAAATTTTTAAATATTAATGGATTGGATTTATTCTTTTGTACTAGATTTAGTACATTTTAAAAAATGCATTAAAAATTTAAAAAAATTAATAGTTTAATTTTTTTTATTTACAAAAATCTAATAAGTATTCAAAAATTGTTTAGCAGTATTTTTTTAAATTAATAATAAAATTTTTATAAAAAAAATTTTTTTATATCTTGTATTTTTTGTGATTTCAAATGTACTAGATTTCATACATTTGTAAAGTCAATTATAATTATAATTTATTAATATATTTGGCAAATTAAAAGTTTTAATAAATAAAAAATTGTATAGGCTTGTTATAAAAAAAAAAATTATTATTAGTTATATTATAATAATTATTACTTATATTATAAGCTTTTATTAAAAATTTTTACAAATTATTACTTTATATAGTAAGCCATATGAGTTTAACTAGAGTTTAAAAAAATTTTTGCTAATTAAATTTTCTAAATTCTTAATCAAAATTATAAATATTTATTATTTAATTTCAATTACAAAATTTTTTTTAATACCAAATTAGTATATCTCAGATTATATTACTTTAAATTTTAAAAAAATTACATCTAATTTTATCAATAGTTTAAGCTAAAAACTAGGTTAAACTAGCAAATGCGAATTTAAAAAAAAATGTATAAAATTTAAAAAGCTATATAAAGCTATGAGTTTTTTAAAACAAGTAGCCCATAAGTTAAAATATTATTAAAAAATATTTAATTAAGTAGTTAATTTTAAAAATTAATAGATAATCAAGTTTAATCATGTACTAAATCTAGTACAATGTACTAGATCTAGTATAGGTAAATTCTATCTATTAATAACATAATTATTTAATTTTACTATATAAAAATCAGTCAATTTTAAATTATACTAAATTTTTATAGTTTAAAAATAACATTAAATCTCAATGAATAATATATTGAAATATTACATAAAGTTTTATAATTTTTTTTTAAAAACTATATATATAACTTTTTGCAGGCAAATTTGCCTGCACCTATCTAATGCATTAAGAGATAAGTAATTGAGTTGGTTGTATTCAAATTATTGTAAAAATTTTCTTTCAAAACTTATTCGATATTTCATTGATACATGGAATGTGTTAATATCTAGTTAGTTTATGTCAGAATTATTGCATTTCTATTATAAATTACGTTAAATTTTAGTTTGCCCCAAAATAATGACTTACTATATATTCCCGAAAATAAACTACTCTGAAAATAAACTACCTGATTTTTTTCAAAAATCTCAAAAAACGCGTTGGCAGTTGCTACATATAAACCTTTTTTTTACTAAGTAAACTTCAAAAGTTCGATTACGGTAAGTAAAGTTGTTCAGCACATCAAAATACACCTATAGTAAAAATTTGGTGACATTTGGACAACTGTTTATTAGTACATTTTTCAATTTTTTCAAAATGTCTATACGCTAAAAATAAGCTACCCCACATTTTTTTGTGTAATTTTGGCCCAAAAAAGATAGCTTATTTTTAGGAATATACAGTATATGCGATTAAGATCAAGTGAGTTTTCAATAGAATCATCATGGATTTCTACTAGAAGATTTTTACAAAACTTGCTTGATATCCTGATGACCATAATTTATTAAGTTAGTGGTATAGTTATGTATATAATTAGTAAAATCATTATTCCTACCAAAAAAGAATTTGGTTTTGTTTTTTTTTTAGGATTTGACTTTAACAGGCCAGATCAAGTCGGGTTGGGTCAGGTTCAAACCCTGACCTAACGCAACCCAACCCAACCAATAATATGCTTTTTTTTCAGGCTTAGGCTTAGGTCAGGCTTAAGCAGGCCTGGATCAGGCTCAAATAAACCTGACCTAACCTGATCTGAACTGCCCCACGCCCTATATATAAGGTTATATTTAAAAATTTGCTAATATAGACCTTTTTTAAAAAAAGATTATATTTGAAATGTAGGTATTGAGTAAAAAAGTTATATTTGAAAAGGGAAATTATAGGCATCTCTTGCGAAAGATATATCTTCCACCCAGTGTACCGATTCCAAATCAGAGGTCAGATCATCACCTCTCTGGTGAATATATGGTAGATAAGTAGGTTTCTTTTTCTGTATTGTTTTTTTTTGAATTGCTTTTTCGTTCTTCGCTTTGTTGCTAATGCTTTTTTTCTTGTTAGTGGAGCCGCCATAGGTGTTGTTATTTTTTTGGCACCGTCATTTGGTGATTCCAAATCAGCTAAGAAGGATTTGGCTCTATACATTTAGCAGAGTTTTTTTTTTTGGTCTGCTTTTTCTGTTCTTGCTTTGTTGTAGGTTTTTTTTCGTTGTTTTTTTTTTTCTGACTAAAGCTTTTTTTCTTGTAGTAAGTGGAACCACTGTAGGTATTGTATTTTTTGGCGTTGTCGTCTGTGGTGATTCCAAGGAGGATTTGGCTTTGTACATTCAGCAACCTAGTTGGATGATATATGAAAAGTTGAAACAATTAAAAACTATGATAACAATATTATAGAGACTCTGGGCTTTCGTCATTTCGGTGTTGGTGGTTTGTTTCTTTTTTTTTCTCTTTTATTTTATATATGTGGTAATTTCAGGCTTTGTGTTTAGGTGCTGTCGTTAGTGATTTCAACTTTCACTATTTCAGTTGTTTTGGGTTTGTGATTTTGGCATGGTAAGTCTTGTTTGTGTTTTTTTGTGGATATGGTTTTTTTTCAACTAATCTCTTTCACTTTAGAGCCATTGTAGGTGGTGACTTTAGGCTTTGACGTTGTTGGTGTTCTTGGACTTCACTGTTTTATTGACATCGTTTGTAAGGTTTTGTTAGTGATTTTAGACTTTTTGTAAGTTTTGTTAGTGTTTTGCTTTCATTAGATTTTTTTTCCTTTTTTTTTTTTCTTAGCTTATTTTTTTTTCCTAGAATAATAAATTTGGGCTTCGTCATTTTAGTGCTTTGTTAGTGATTTCAACTTTGCCATTTCAGTTGTTTTTGTTTGTGATTTCATGGTAAGTCTTGTTTGTATTTTTGTGTGGATATGTATTTTTTTTCTTGATTAATTCTTTTTACTGTCGTTGGTAGTGATTTTTAGTCTTCATTATCGTTTGTGTTCTTGAACTTTACCATCGTTGGTAGTGATTTTTAGTCTTCGTTATTGTTTGTGTTCTTGGACTTTGCTGTTACATTGACATCGTTTGTGGCTCTTCACATTTTTATTGGTAAGTAAATCTTGTTGGCTTGTTTGTGTTTTTGCTTTTAGTAGAATTTTTTTCTTTTTTTTCTTTCTCGTAGCTTATTTTTTTTTCTAGAATAATAGGTGTTGTTGTCTTTGGAGCCTTTATGAGTATGCTTTTGTCGGGTCTTCTCTTTGAAAGTAGGATGAAGGCTTGTAATGGTTCTAAAATGCAAGTCAATTTTCAATAGTATCATGAAATACTTTAGTATTGAGTTTTTTTTTTCTTTTTTTTCTTAGCTCATATGAAGATTTTAGTTTTTTTTTTCTATGATGTTATAATATTGTAATTGTCTGTCTGTGTTTAAATAAAAGAAAAAATGTGCTTGTTACCAGTAGTAACACACCTGTATAATATACGATCAAAACAAATATAAACATATGTAAATTTATTTTCATTAGAGTTAGGGTTAGAGGTAACTATATAGTAAAATTTTATGAGGAATTTTTTTGCTAGAATAAAGGATGGTTTCATAGTCAAAATTTTCAGTTATCATGATATTTTTGAAAAACGGCATTTTTCACTTTGTTTTCATGTACATGATTAGATGTAATATTACACCTGATCTTGATTCTAATTGGCACGGTTGGCATGGGACTATCACTGCCGGTGACAAATAGATTTACTTTAAATAAAATAAATATTTTAATAAAGTATGTTATACAGAATCTGAATCGAATTTTATAGGATCACATGGGTGCTAATACATATAAAAAAAAACAAGTTTAAAAAGTTATCCAAGCAAATAAATTTTGTCTGAAGTTGATCAGTGAAATAAAGGTCTGAGTAGTACAAATGTACAGCACCTCGGAATGGGTATCATAAGATATTTGTGGTATTTGATTGGTTGGGATATATATCTCCCTGCAGGAGATATATCTCTCGCAGGAGATGCCTAAAAGCTTTTATTTGAAAACAGCTAAAGTCAAATATAATATATTTAAAAGAATACTAATGTAATAAGTTTTATAAATCTTATATTTAAAATATGCTAATAAAAAATATAAAGTAAGCAATTAAATTTTTGTTTTTTATAAAAATTTTTAATAAAGAATAGTTCTGTTTTTTTTTTTAGAAAATATAATTCTGTTTTATTTAGAAAATATAATTTTGTTTTTTTTTTGGAGAATATAATTGTTCTTTTTTATTTGCTTTTTTTTTTTTAAAAAATATAATTTTGTTTTTTTTTTTTAGAAAATAAAAAAATGTTTTTTTTTTTAGAGAATAAAATTAGGGTGTTTTTTAGAGAATGTAAAAATGTAATTTAGGGTTTTTTTGTTTTTTTTTTTTTTTTAGAAAATAAAATTATGGATTTTTTTTTTTAGAAAATAAAATTGGATTTATTTTTTTAAAAATGTAAGAACGTAATTCTGTTTTTTTTAAAAAATGTTTTATTTCAAAAAAGTTAAAGATCTCTAAAAGTCTTATTTAATATTTAAAATATAGCTTATATATACCAATATAAAAGTGCTAACCAAAAAAAAATTTACTATAATGCCCAAATATAAGCTTATATAAATTATTTAGGATCCTCTTCAACAAATAGAAATCCAAATTCTTGCAAAGCTTAAAAAATATGAAAACTCTACTGTATTATTTTCAAAAATTGTTCAAGAGCTTGTTAATAAGTTAAAAATTTATACTAACTATTGAACTACAAAATAAGTCCAAAATTGATAGTATAATAAGTATATAAGATAAAGAAAAGAAAGTTCTAGAGCTAAACTTAAATAATTAAAGTTTATTTATTAAAATAAGTTACTATTAATAATAAAAATTATTTAAGAGTAGAAGGTACGTAGATTATTTTTATATAGTTTTTATATAGTATTTTGAAATTTTCATATAAAATTGACATATGCTACTAATAAAACTTTTTTAAATTACAACTAATTTTTATTAAAATTTTGCAAAATATAAATAAAACAATTTATCTATTATAGTAAAATTTTGAACTATTATTATATTTTAAAAAAATATACTTATATATATTATAAAGTTTTTTTGGGTTGGCCAAAATTTTCTGGGTTGCACAAAATTGCTAATGCTGATTGGACAATTTACGTAAATTTATAAGATAATTTTGTTACTAAATTTAATACCCAATCTTTAAAATTTTTTATCTTACTGAATTTTAACCAATTTTAATGAATTTACTATCATTAGAATCAGAAAACCCTGCTCTACAAATTTGGTTTAAAATATAATTAGTTTATTTATTATAATTTTTCATAAAATTAAATATAAAAAAAATTTGCTATTAAGTTTATATATAATATTAAAATAGTATTCTCTACTTTTAAACTATTAAAAAAAAGAAAAATTATAAAAAAGCTTTGAATAAATATGATTTACATATTTGTAAAAAAGTTTTTCTTGATTTTTATTATTATATTTATAAATGCATTAGCTCTTGACAAATATATTTTAGCAAAAGCCTTTACTTTAGTATATCTAATAATTTATATTTTATATTAGATATTTGCAAAATAATTGTATACTTTTAAAGACATATTATCTTATACAAAACAGATATTTTATATATATTCTGATTTGTAAAAACATTAGCTACAGTTTTGTTTTAAAAACATTGTGTATTAAAACTAAATTATTGGTAAAATTTTAAAAAATATAATTTTGTTGATTTGTAAAATTTATAAAAATTATAATAAAATTTTGGATATAAAAAATTATATAACTTTTATAGCAAAAGTTGATTGTACTTGATTAAGATTACAAATTTCTAAAAGTTGAGATTTCAGAATTAATAATTTGTTATTTGATTTATAATAAAAATAAATGATTTGTTTTTTAAAGTATATATAATTATTTTTGTATTCATATAATCACTTACTAGAATATTTATTAAAAAAAGAATAATTCAGAAACCTCTTAATCTTAAATATAGCTTGTAAGAATAAGAGTTTCAAAAATAACAAAAAAGTAATAACAATTTAAATATAAATTAAAATAAACAAAGTTTTCTAATTTTAATTTTGAAAACCCTATATAAATATTTGTAATTTTTATATTTAAAACTTAATATAATTCAAATATTTAAGTTAAAAAAAATATATATATATACTATATCCTATTATGAATAAGTACTCTTTGTTAAAATTTTAAACTTAAATATCTTGACAATTAACTAATCAAATTTAATAATATTTTTTATATTTCAATTTTATGAATTCAATATGTATATATCACACCAGTGGTGTTCAACACCAGTAAATACAAATTATAATATGCAAAAAAACTTTTTTGCTGTTAGGGTTAGGGTTAGAGTTCGTGTTAGGGTTTGGGTTTGGGTTAAGGTTAGTATATACCAAAATTTTGCAAGGAATTTTTTTGTTAGAACGTGAAGATAGGTTTCTTAGACAGAATTTTTCGATATAGACAATTTTTTACATTTTTTCAAAAAATTCGGGTTACACCTGATCTTCACGTTACACAAATTTCATGAATTTTGATTGATCAAAACACATGTGGTGTTGAACACCAGTGGTGTGCTTTATCAACGTCCTATAAATTTATAAACTTGAAATACATGATATTTTATTAAATTTGATTAGTTAATTGTCAAGATATTTAAGTTTAAAATTTTTAAAAAAGGGATGCTTATTCATAATAGATATTGTATATATAAGTTATACTTGCATTAAAAGCAGTCTTTTTCGAGTTTTAACAGCTGCTCTATGCATCAAGAGTGCATTGAGTATGTCTCAGATTTACATAAAGAGAGCATCTTTCTGTGATAAGAATACAAACCAAAATTTCCAATTATATTATATAATTAAAAATTAACTTTGTTGTATTCTTAACACAAAAAAATGCTCTTATCATATAAATGTGGATCATACTCATACTTCTAATATACTAAACAAGCTAGAGCAGCTATTAAAAATTGAAAAATACCTCTGCTATATTTAAATATATATACAAAATTGAATTATATTTGCTTTGTATAACTTGCTATTTGTATTAATTTTTTTGCAACTTGCAATTATATAAACTTATTAATAAATTAATTGTTATAACTCAAACTACTCAAATAAAACTTGGATAAATAATTCAATCAAATAATTCAAGTACTCTTCTGAATTTAATTCACAAATCATAAGTTTATATAAATTCAGTTACTATATCAAATTATATTTACAAACTGTGATAAAAATTGCAATTACTGTTTTAATTGTAGTTATACCACCAATCAATTAATTAAATTATTTAGTACCCTGCTTGTAAAATGGAGTTAGCAATATACTATGTGCTGTGCATTATCATATAAAAATTCATAATCAATTTTTTTTGTATAATAGTATAGATCCAATAGTTGGTGCATTAGCTTTTTCGAGTTATCTTTATTCAAAGCATTGATGCACTTTACAATAGATTTGACAATATATAGTCAGACCTTCTTAAGTGCACTCTCTCTAAGTGCACACTCTTCTTAAGTACACACCTTAGCCCAGTTCCAAGCATGGAACTTAATGATAAGTGCACACCTTCTAACCTCTGCATATGCATAGATTTTGTGGTCCCGAGCTTATATATGCATCTCTATATATGCATAAATATAATCTATATAAAAATTTAACCAATTAAAATACTAGATAATCACATGTTTAGATATTTATTTTAAGATTTTTTGTGAACTTTGTTTATAATATTACATAATTAAACTATTTCCTAGATTTTTGAAATCACAAGTAATTCATTTTTCACTCTAATTAGGCCCAATTAACTTCTGATACAGCTAGAGATGATCAGAAATTGAAAATAAATAATCATAAGCCTCAATTGTTCGATAAATGAGGTAATCAATAATTGTTTATCAATAAAAGGAGCAATTAATTTTTAATAACTCTTTTTTTTTAACAATGAAACTATGGTAATACAAATATTATCTAGTTTTGGCATTTCTAAACACAAGTATTATCAATTATATGCATTAGTTCTTTCTTCTGATTGGCTATACATTATTTTTTATATTTCTATAAATGCATATTCTCCACAAATGTACACTTATGCCCAGTCCTAATAGCGTACACTTAGAGAGGTCTAACTGTACTATTTTTTATTTATATTTTGTGATATACTATTTAAATCAATTTAATAATTTAATTTATCAATAATTTTATAGTAATAAATTACTATGTTTTCTATATATAAAGATAAGTAAATATACAAGTTGCATTTTTTTCTGTTAATAATTTATTGTAAGTTGATCAATAACTATAAAGTTATAAAACTACTTTAAATATTACTAATAAGAATATATACATTTTAATTAGATTGTTTCATTTGGTTGGCTGTATCAACTTTAAAATAATTGTTAACTTTTTTTTAGATAAAATATCAAATATGTACTATAAATTCTTTGGTCAATAAGTCTGCATATCTAATTAAAGCATTTTGTTATATTTATTATTATAAAAAATAATAATAATACAACTGGGTGAAACCTGAGTCACCAGCTAGTAAAATTCACGTTGATTGGTTATTTTATGTAAAACCTGATATGCAAAGTAAAATCTGCATTTATTGGATACAATATATAAAATCTGCTTTTGCTTAGATTATTTGTATAAACTTGCTTTTTATTAGATAAATTCGCTTTTTTTTAGACAAATCTGATTTTTTTTGCTTTTATTAAATTAAATTCGCTAATATATTGTACAAACCTGCTTTTTATACTTTATTATATAAAATCCGCTTCTTCTTATATTATTTATAAACAAAAACTGCTTTTTATAATGTGAAATTTGGCCGTAGTGCACTGACCAAAGTACCTGAGTACAATACAATCTACTCATCAAAAAACTTACAAAAGACCCGGGTATATTATACAGCAGCAGGTCAGTGTCGCAAGAAAAACATTTTAAATTTATGCATGTTCTGTACTTGCAATGAGTAGTCTAAAAATCCTATATTTAATTAATAGAGGTCTCCAGGTACTTTGCAATAGGGGATATTGAAAAAGAGAGGTACTTTGGTCAGTGCACTATGGTAAGTCAGTAAGGCATACATCTCTCTCTTTTATTATACAGGCCACTTTCGTTTTAATAAAGTTATTAGGCCTTTACTGTATCAGGAGTTTATTAGTAAATTCACTGTATCAGGAAGGTTTTTATATAAACTGTCCTTCACTATACGAGTTTGCTATTAACAAAAGTGACTTGTAGTAAACTATAACTTATACTAAATTTTTATGTTGTTAGTACAGTAGTATTAAGTATAGCTTTCATTAGTTTTTACTTACTCTTTTACTTTTCTCCTTTTATAAGATAATAGGATTAATAGCTTAATTTGAATTGAATGCTGTATGGTCAAATATATTAAAAAATGGATTCTATTTATATATTTTATTGTTATATATTGTAGTACAGTATAGAAGTAGAGTGTTCAAGCTTATGCAATTTCAAGGATTTTTCATTGTTTAAAAAATGAAATAGCATAAGTCTGGACACTCTATATACGTATGTATAAGTCCAATTTAAATTCAAATTATCGGACTTATAAGAATAACCAACAATACTCATAAATACAAAGGTCTCTTATATTTAAGTTACATAATTCAGGTGAAATTTATAAATATACTATAATTTAATTCATTACATAAGTACTTAGGGCCATGACAGATATTATGTAATATCTATTTACTATGAGGGTATCCCCCCTACGTAAGACGATTCTGATTGGTCAATTTTAAAAAAATTTTTGGAGAGTGGCAAAATGTGGCGGTCTTCCATATAAAATTTTTTCTTACTATGTTAACGATATATGACCACTAATTGAAAGTTGTAGAGCTCGTCGAGATGCATCTAACGGTAGTTAGATCATCCAAATCGGCCCAGTGGATAGCAAGATATCATCAAAAAATGATTGGCCGACTATATAAAATCTCATAACAAATTACATATAAAAATCACTATAGGCGAAATGTGGCGTTCTTCCATCTAAAACTTTTTTCTTACTAAGTTAATGATACATGTCAACTAATTGAAAGTTGTAAAGCTCGTCGAGATGCATCTAACAGTGGTTAGATCATCCAAATCGGCCCAGTGGATGGGAGATATCGTCGAAAAACGATTGGCAGACTATATAAAATCTCTGTAAACAAACATATAGTTGGCCAATCGTTTTTTGACGATATCTCGCCATCCACTAGGCCGATTTGGATGATCTAACCACGGTTAGATGCGTCTTGACGAGCTCTACAACTTTCAATTAGTTGATATGTATCGTTAACTTAGTAAGAAAAAAAGTTTTAAATAGAAGAACGCCACATTTTGCCTATAGTGATTTTTATATGTAATCTGCGTTATAGGATTTTATATAGTCAGCCAATCATTTTTTGATGATATCTCGCCATCCACTAGGCCGATTTGGATGATCTAACCACCATGTCTCAACGAGCTCTACAACTTTCAATTGTGGACATGTATCCTTAACTTAGTAAGAAAATTAATTTTAGATAAAAGAGCGCCACATTTTGGCACTCTCCAGTTGACAAGTGGATTATCAATTAATAAAAATATCTAATGAAATATACCTTTGGCTACTAAATAAACTTTCTTAGCACTCTAAAATACATCATTTCAGTATATAATTATATTTTAAATAAGTTTAATTAGTGCTAAAAATTATAATATATTAGTAATATATTATTTCCACCATGGTTATACAAGATTTCTATTTTTAGAATTCAAAATAATTTATGCACTTATGTTACACAAAGGCCCAGTGCATTGATTTTGCAAAAATAATTTTTGATTACATGCCACTTATGTTGTGTAATGTTACACAAGTCTAATTTTGGTAACTAACCCTGGGTTGGCTGGTATAATGCTAGTAGGCACTATCATGATAATGCCCCCAGCGGGGTTAGACATAATTCCGGCCCACCCTAACCCTAAATCTAGAAACTCTAAAAACTAATTTTATCCAATCACAGTACATATACTAGATGCATATGTTGTATAACTAGTATATGTACTGTGATTGGATTTATTTAGGGTTAGTGTAGGCCAGAATTATGTTTAACCCTGCTAGAGGCATTATCATAATAGTGCCCACTAGTATTAAGCTTAATGCCGGCCGACCCAGGGTTAGGTTACCAAAATTAGACTTGTGTAACATTATACAACATAAGCGCGTAACCAAATATTATTTTTGCAAAATCGATGCACTGGGCCTTTGTGTAACATAAGTGCATAAATTATTTTGAATTCTAAAAATATAAAATCTTGTGTAACCATGGTGGAAATAGCAATTTGCCATGGTGGAAATAGCAATTCCCTATATTATATTATATATAATTATATATTATATATGTGTAATGTAAGACTTTGGCTTACCCCACTTCCCCCCTATGATATTATGTAATATCTGTCACGGCCCTTACTGTAGTTCTATATTTTTTTTAGTTTATTTATGTTAAATCAGTTAATGAGTATAAAGATCATTAATCTGTAGATTTAAAGCAAGATATTTGAGTTCGAGAATATTTCTGTGGATTTCATGAAATTTCATTTCATTCATGTTAATGATTAATGGATATAAAAACTGCTTATTGTTTGATATCTTTTAAAGTAAGCTGCCTCATGGATCTTTATCGTTGCATCTTTTAATGTGTTTAGGTAAGCTACTTAAGTTTATTGATTTTTTATCGTTGTGCTACACTTTATTAATTTTATTCATTTATGCTAATTTAGTTGGTATGTCTAAATAAGCTATGCAGGTTCTGCGCATGTTCATAGATTTTTACTACTGTGCAATTTATTTTGACAACACAGATGTTATTTGTATATTATTTTTGGTTGGTTGTAGGCCATGCTTCATTGCACTACTTTCCTATCAATTTTTGTAAGCTAAGTTTTATTTGATTGATGGGTATAATTTTTAAAAAAAAATTAAATAAAAGGAAAAAAAATAATTTAAACAAAAATGATGAATAAACCGCATTTGGTCTATTATACATGTCTTTCCCATACTAGTTAATTACTTGTTATTATATGCGTATTAATTCAAGACACTCACAGGCACTATTTGATAACATATAGTATTTTTTAAAAGGTCTCATTTTTAAGTATCAAACTGCCTATGTGTTATACTGGGTCTATTATATGGGATAAAGTTTTGGTAAAATATAAAAACCTGGATATACAATCAGGATAAGTATCAACCTTCCAATTATCAGACTCGTACCTATACAAGAGACTTACAGGCCTATTATTATAGGTTTTAAATTAGTGAAATATACTAGAATTGGGTCAGTTTATTCTATAATATTGGTACAAAAGTTCCCGCTATTGTAGCATTGATGATAAATGCGTAGAAATAAATTTTGAGATGGAATTTAAAATTATTAAATAATAAAAGTATATATTAAATAATTAACCGCATATGAATATTATTGTCACGGTCAGAATCGGTTCTTGGAGAAAAGATGGCTTTCAAAGTATATTGTGCAGGGAATGACGATTGATGAGTAGAGAAAGTGAATGAATAAGTAACAATGGAAAAAATATATATGAAATAAGCCATGAAAATAAAATAAAGAAAAATTCATACCATTTTCGAAAACAGGGGTAGGCTTGGTCATGTGTGTCACTAATTTGATCGGGTTAATTACCCGGGTTAGATCAGGGAATTAAGTTCAATATTTAGATTAAAATTAAGATCAATTAAGCCGCATAAATTATATGAGAGTTAATTAGATTAATAATCAATTAACAAATAAAAAAGAAAAATTATGATGTAACTAATTTGATTCAAATCAGTAGTATATAAGGAATAAGGAATTGAAAAAGCAAGTTTTTAGATCTCTCTCTCTTCGAAAAAAATAAAATAAAATAATAAAATAAGTAAATACAATAACCCTCTTACAAATAATTTATAATCAACAAAAGCCAAACTCAGATTTTGCTGAAAAAAAATAATAAAATAAGTAAATACAATATCCCTCTCACAAATAATTTATAACCAACAAAAGCTAAACTCAGATTTTGCTAAAAAAAAAAAGCAACATGTATTTGAAAATACCTTCGTATTGAGACGTTGGTATAGTGCATATGTAATATATATTCATAATACCTTCATATTGAGACGTCAGTATAGTAACCATATTTATATCTTCGTATTAAGACATTGATATACCACAGTTTTCATATGTGTGGCTTTTTACACATGGTCAGTTACGGCCACGACAATTATCGAATCAATTTTAAAAAAAAAAATTGCAAGCTTAAAAATATAATGTTTATAGATACCAACTCTTAATCTTTAACAACTTTAATTTCAATGCTTCATTCTAAATATAAAAAAATGAAAATAGTTTAGTAATGCTATAACAATCATCTAATGCTAATACACCTTTGACCAAACAAACATGTGAATGTGCATAATGGTATCGTCAATGCATGAATGCATGAATGCCTGTATCTTCTTGTATAACCTTATTTATGCATTATAGCAATTAAATTAAAAAATGTGTCAAAAAATTCCTTAAAAGTGCAGGAATCGCAAATATCAGTAAGCTTGTAATTTTGAATTAAACTATTCTTTATGCTAGTGTTCTGCAGATCCGATCCGAGGACCCGGATCTGATCCGGATCTGGTGTTCGAATTGGATCCAGATCCATGGTTTTTAAGTACTACTGAATCCGTATCCATATTGGGATCTGATCCAGTAGATCCGTTTGGATTTGTTAACTATAATTGGCTGGAAATATTATATTCTGTGGCTTTACAGTTTTAAAAAAAAAGCGTTCTCTTAGTTCTCTTAACTTCTAAGCTATTTTTTTTTATCTCTAAACGTTAAATGCTTTTTTTATTATAAAGATAAAATCAACTCTAAGTTTTTTAAGCTTTCTAAGTTTTCTAAAACTGCTAAGTATTTTACACCTTAAAAGTTTTCTAAGCCTTTTAAGCCTTCTAATCCCTAACAATTATAAAAGAAAGAAATATTATGTTATATTTTAAACTTTAGATAGGTTTTTTTTTTTGATATAAAGAACTTTGCATTACGTGTTGGGTTGTTGAGCGTGGAACGTTTTTTTAAAAGAAACTTTTTTCTAATATCAAAGGACTTTTCGAATTTTATTAAAAAGTCTTTTTTTGCAATGTCAACCTCGTCTACACTTCCTCTTTGGAAGTTTGGTGAATCTAATTATGAACAAACGCCTATTTACATGGACGAAGACGAAGCTAAAACTGAAGCCGAAACTGAAGCCGAAGCTGAAGCTAAAGTTAAAGGTGAAGTTAGTATATCATTTCCAACACAATTAGAAGGTAGTTATAGCAGTAAAACTGTGCATTCCAGGTAAAAAGTTTTGTAGTATTAAGCAACTTCATATCAATTTGTATTTACTTACCAGTTGCTTTATATTATAGATCTTTTGTGTGGAACTATTTCAAAAAAAAGAGACAAGGTGACCTGTAATTTTTGTGGCACGAACTTAGTATATAAAGACGGGACCACATCAAACCTAAAGAAACATTTTAAAACACATAGAAAGCAAGTACCTGAATTAAAAAGACGAATAAAAACCAAGAGGGTGTATCAGTTATTAATATGCTGAATAATAAAGCAAGCGTATGTTTTTAAAATATATAATAAAAGAATATTCATGTGATTTAAAATATATTATATTTTATTAAATCAATAATCATTTCCGCGAACTATTTAATAAAATTAAATTTGATAATCTTATTAAACAATGGATCATTAACGTAATCGATCTTTTTTAATCACTGAAGATGAAAACTTGTATCGATTTTTAAATTTTTAGATCCTCGCGTAGCAGGTATGATATTAATTAGAATAGTGCTTGAGGATAAAAAAATAAGTACTTAGTTTTTTTTTTAATAGCACCTTCGGCCGATACAGTAAAAAGACACATAGTGTGTGATTTCGAAATAGAACAAAAGAGGCTTCGAAGAAAGTTGCAAGAAATTCCCAGAGGTATAGCCGTAACTACTAATATATGGACAAATGATACTGGTAACAAGTCGTTTATGGCCGTAAGGGCCGTGACATATATTACCTAATATTTTAGGAAGTGAGGAGTTCAGTTGAGATCTTAAGTTGCACAATCTAGAATACTAGCCAATCAAAATCAAGAATTATTTAACCATAATTATAAAAAAATTTGAGATAAATATACTTTTTTGTATAACAAAATTGAGTATTTTGATTGGTCTTAGGTGGGAGTGGGGTTCTGGTCTTTTAGTAAATGGATATTAGATAATATATGTCACGGCCCTAACCATCCACTACCTAAATGCATCATGGAAACTTAAAAATATTTTGTTAGATTTTGTTAGTATGAAAGGTTCGCATACAGGTACCGCAATTTCAAATACAATGAAAACGTGTCTTCAAGAAATGGGTATTATCTCAAAGTTAGTTGCAATTACTCGTGACAATGCATCATCTAATAATAGGTTTTTGCAAGACTTTGCATATTCTTTGTCACAAATTGGTATCAAGTTTGATAGTATACAACAATCAGTACAATGTTTTGGACATATTTTAAACCTTGCAGTGCAAAGCATGTTAAATATTGTGGGAACGGAATTAAAAAAGGTTAGTATTTTTTTTTATTAATGAAATTGGGTCGATTCATGGGTTTATTATTATTAATGAAATTGGGTCGATTCGTGGGTTGATTATTTTTTTTTTAACTCTTTGACAGTCTTGTCGGTACCTTTATTAGATATTAGATTATAATATAACTAAACTATGTTAATTACTTATTATCAATACTCTATCTATAGCAGGTCCGGCATCATCCGAATACTTCGAGAGCACTTTGGTGTGACCTATCGCACTGCCTCACTGATAAGACAGACAATTTTGTCAGCCCTGCCAAAAAGCGACATAGGATTTCTCTTCAAATCTCTCTCACCTAGCGTTAATGGTGAGGATAACCAAACCATACAAGAAGAACGATAAAGCTAAGAAAATAAAAGGGTAATGAAACAAAAAGGGGAAATACTACAAATCCTAAACAATATACCAAAAAACAAAAACAAAATAAAATGACTACAAGATGAAAGAAACAAAGAAAAATTCTATCACTAATGACGGAAAGCTAACAAAATGAAAAAAAAACAATGAAAAAAAAGAAACACAAGAAAAAATCAAAAATAGAAATAAACCTAAATCTGAAATCAATGATAAAAATTATATAATACTGCGCAAGGAAACGCCTCGCCAAAGTATTACATGTACATAAAAAAAAGAAAACTAAAAGAATATTCTAAAATTTAATTTCTGCAGATCTGCCTACTCCATTGCGTCACGTCTCATTATGCGTCCATTCCTGTTTATCCACCTGCATGCCTTCTTCCCGATTAGGATAGGAACAACAATGCCGATCTTTTGGAGGAGTACGCCAAATTTCTCCCTTTTCGTCAAAAATTCCAGCAAAACTGACTTCCAGTGAGAATATGATAGTGGGTATATGGTTGAATAAGTCCTTGTAACCAAAAACCTTAAAGAGAGTGTTGAAAAACTCATTTTTCTTAGTTCACCGCCTAGCCAAGCTATAATCCCTTCGTCAACGAAAGTTTTCTTTTTTAACTTCCACTAGAATTTCTTGTACCAAGAGCACCCACTGCTAGTTATCTTGCACAACTGACGCTTCTGGCTTGCGTGCCGAATATATAAAGGAGTCCCCGACGACACAAGGAAGGTTGACCTTTATAAAAACCAGTATTACTAGCTGCTTTGTTTTTTACTAATGAAAAATTTTTTGTTTTTCTTTTGTTCGGAAATTTGTACAAGTGATCGATGAGAAGAGTTTTTTTTAACTTATGTGTGGGTTGATTATTATTATTTATTTTATATTTATATATATATATATATTTTTTTAGCTACGATTATTGATTAATAGTGTTAGAAAAACACTAAAACATTGCAAAAGGTTGCAAAAGGCATGTCAAATTCACAATATGAGCCAATTAAAACCAATTCTCGATGTAAGCACAAGGTAGAATTCTACCTTCGAAATGTGTAATCAGACTATAGAGTTGCAAATAGTATTAGATAGTGTTGCTTTAGTGAATCGGATTCGTGGTCATATGTTCTTAGTGAGGATGAATGGGATAAAATAAAACTTGTAGTCGAAGTTTTAAAACTATTTAAAGATGGTTAGTAAACTGTATTGTAATGTAATTTATTTTTAGTTTATATTAATAAACGTATTATATAAAATACGTGTATTTGTTTAGTAACAGATATCGTATCAGCATCCGAATATCCAACATTATTGATAGTTGTACACCTGTATCACATGTTGCTCGAAATGCTAGATAAAACTAAAAGAAGAAGTAATACACCACAATGGCTTATACGAGGATGTCAAGCTGCGACTGCTAAACTTCTAGAATATTGTCAAAAAACAAATATATGGCATATTTTGGCAATAGTGTTGGATCCGTGACTTAAGTTTCAGTATTTTGAAAAGCTCGGATGGTCGTTGCAACTTACTAATCAAATTAAAGACATGTTAGTTTCATTTGTAGTATAAAAGATATAACCAATAATGTATTAATTAATACTATATGTATTATTTTATAGCATCAAAAATAAATACAAAAATCAATATGCACCTGTCTCTAGTCAAGATGTAGTAAACTTGATTGCTGAAATGTCTACAACGAATATAATATCACGAATTTACAAACGAACCCATATTGAGCGTCAAAGTGAACTTGATATATACTTAAATGCACCACTAGTTGATCTGTGTATTGATATTCTAGAATGGTGGNTCTAGTCAAGATGTAGTAAACTTGATTGCTGAAATGTCTACAACGAATATAATATCACGAATTTACAAACGAACCTGTATTGAGCGTCAAAGTGAACTTGATATGTACTTAAATGCACCACTAGTTGATCTGTGTATTGATATTTTAGAATGGTGGCGAATAAATGAACCTAATTATCCAAATCTTTCGAGATTTGCTAGAGACTGCCTTCCGATACCTGCAACGAGTGTCCCAAGCAAGCAAGTTTTTAGTGTTAGTGGCGACATGATAACCGAAAAGTGAAGTCAACTAAATGAAAAGACAGTGTGGCGAGAATTGGATGAACCATATGTATATAACTTAATATTTAATCGTGCAATTATTTTTACTAAGTTCTAATTAATACGGATGAAATATAATTAAAAAAAGATTTATATGGTAAATTTCTGTGAATTTTAAGTCTCTAAAATTTATTTATTCTTTTATTAACGACCTAACTTTAAATCCTTATCTAGACGTGTCAATTTCAAATTAAAGGCACAATTTAATTTTCATCTGATTTCATTTTCATACTTAAGTTAGATATAATGAATCGCTTGTGAATTTAAATAAATCATCAGAAATTGAACCGGATAATACATTTGTATTAAGAAATCATAAGCGAAAATAATTTTTCACTCGCAGATTAAACAAAGTAGTTTGAGAAATTCTTTAAAATTAGTAAATAAAGATTGATATATCCGGAAATAATATGAATTTTTTTTGATATTCGCTTGGAAATAAATTGGTTCGAAAGTTCTTTTAAAAGTAATTAAAAAATTATCATAAAAATATCATAATAATTAAAAAAATATCATTATAATTAAATATAATTAAATAATAATTATTATCATAATAATAAAAAAAATGTCGTCATAATTAAAAAATGTCGTCATAATTAAAAAAATCATAATAATTAAAAAGCGATTATAAAAATAAGTGCATATTTTTAAAAAAAATCATTATCTATTATCGGATCCAGATCCGGATCTGGATCTTGCTTATTCGGATCTGAATCTGGACTTGGATTCGATCCGGTTTGTCGGAACAGATCCGGATCTTTAAAAAGATCCATCTGATCCGATCCGTGCGGAACACTACTTTATGCAATGAATTCACCTTTTGTTTAATAAAGTGGATCTTAATTACCTAGTTACTTAACTGACGACAATTCTTTGTAATGGATATCACAACTTTGTAAAGTATAATTGCTCTTAACAATGCTAGCTTTGAAACAAGATTTTATTAATAATTAATTTTTTTTTGTATATAGCTTTAAATCCAAACTCATTTAAAAAAATATATACCTTTAGTATAATCATTAAAAAACAAGCATTAGATTTACCATTAAAAATCGCAGATTATAAGAAAAAAAACATATATATTGACAAGCATATTACTGCCATGTATTTTTTGAAGTATCAAACGTGTTGATGAAATAAAAGTAGATTACGTATGCTGAATGGAATATCCCAAATGACAAATTTTAGACTGCCAACACCTTTTTTATCGTTGTTACCTGATAGTAAAATTTGCTTTTTTATTTTCAGGTAAATTCACTTTTTTTTTTTTAATTTTATTGTAATCCGCTTTTTTTTTTATCTGTATGATTGTTAAAATGTTTATGTAGAATTTTTAAAGAATGTGATTAGACATGTTTATATAGAATCTTGTGAAGAACATAAAAGGAAACCATATCATTATTTACTGAATTAAAAAAGAAAACCATGTCATTAATTTACTGAATTGAAAAAGAAACCATATCATTAATTTACTTTTTTGGATTTAAAAAAATTTTTTTTTTTTGAGGTAATAGAGGTGATATTTTTAAATATACTAAATTATTGCTTAACGCTAATGATACTAAATTTGATTTTTCGTCAGCAACCATAAAATAAGATGTATTAAGGTCACAGAATATAAATTATTTAAGATATCAATCTTAGGTTACTTATTACTAACAATAGACGAATTATTTTTAACTAATAGTACCATAAAGTCCAAAATAGTTTGGCGTCAATTATTACCAAATCTTTGATGCACACAAGTACCACTTACCAAAGTACCTTCTGTGCTAGACTTATATCCGTTTGATACAATATTGTCTGGAGGTGGTAACCTTAGTGAAGGCTATACAATTTTATCTCAAGACTGCGCAGATAGAGGTTGGGTAAGAATTTTGATTATTACGAGGAATGCATGAGATATATTCTTATTATCTTCGATATAAAGTTATGTGATAGGGATGTGAAGAGCATTACACTTGTTAATGAAGACGCAGCACAAGTGTCTATTTCAAAGCTAGCCTATGTAAAATACCTTGAATGTTCTACTCGGGTATGTAAGATATAGAATAGATTTGTTATTCTTAAATCAACTTATGAAATTCTAATGATACTATTATAGAATAGTTGCCATAAAGGCAAATGCAATTGAAAAGGCCGTATTGCGGTTTTACGGAACAAACCACTTAATTTATATAATATTGCGTGCCATGGTAGTTATGATCCTGAACATGTTAGAAAAAAACCATATCGAATGGCAAAAGTAATCAGAAAGGAAATTACAAGCAGATCTACAAATGTAACGCCATCAATCTTAGCAACAGGTAAATTTAGAAATGCAATTTTTTTTAAAAAAAAAACATTTAAAAAGATTTAACTACATTATTAAATTTGCATATTTTAGAATTTATGAACAATGCAAAGATTTCTAGTACAATTTCTAGTACACTCGCAAATCAAGTTCAACTAGTCTCTACTCGATTCATGCTTAATCTTAAGGCAATTCAAAATGCACTCAAGTATGATAAAAAATTACATCATCCAAGTGCATTAGAATTTGAAAAGGTAATTTTTTTTTCTTTTGTTTTTTGATTTTTTTTTAATTTATTTATATTTTTGATATTTTTTGATTGTGTTAAAGATTTGTTCTATAATAGATACTTATGAAACTGAAGGTGTTGTAATATCAAAGCAATTTGGCATTAAGGACTCCAAAAATCCCAAAGAACACGCTGTGCTTCTTGGCATTGCATCTACAATTATGCCAAAGCTGTTGACCAAATATCCAGACCTTCTTGCAGTAGATTCTACTGGCCATTATAACTGTTTAAACTTTCCGAATACAGCCTTTATGGTTAGATCAAATGAACCCTATGGTCGAATTATAGCAACATTTGTAAATAATAGAGAGACAATACCAGTTGTTGACCTGATGTTTGAATTAGTAAGTATTTTGGTTATGTTTGTCTAGACTTGATAATATTATAACACCAGCTATTTGTAGCTAATTCAATATAGTGCTAAGAATGATATTCAACTAAACCTTAAGTGGTTAACTANTCATAACTGTTTAAAGTTTCCAAATACCGCCTTTATAGTTAGATCAGATGAACCCCGTGGTCGAATTATAGCAACATTTGTAAATAATAGAGAAACAATACCAGTTGTTGATCTGATGTTTGAATCAGTAAGTATTTTGATTATGTTTGTCTAGACTTGATAATCTTATAATACCAGCTATTTGTAGCTGATTCAATATAGTGCTAAGAATGATGTTCAACTAAACTCTAAGTAGTTAACTATGGACAAATGGGACCCTTATCTTACAGCAGCTAAGAAACATTTTCCAAATACACAGCCAATTTTATGTGATTGGCATGAGGGTGAGTTTTTGACTTATTTTTATTTTTTATTCAATTTTATTTTTACATTCACAATGTTTGTATTTTTTTTAGCTAACGCTCTGAAGAAATGGTTTACGAAAAACCTGAATGATCAATAGATTAGAGACCATGTCTTTTACCAATTCGATTTGTCAAGCGATCCTGAGATCAGAAAGAATTGATTAAAGGAAAGCTACCCTTTTAAATACGGAAAAACTTCAAATAGCCGTTGAAAATTTGACTTTAGATACTGTAAGAATTATTACATCTTATTTCCGAACACACTGGTTTGGTGATTGGGTTGGTTAGTTAATTTAAGTTATTTTATTATTGGTTTCTGATAAAAATATCGAGAGTAGAGGTTGGAACCAGTTTTATTTTTACAATTCAGATTTAATTTTCAACTTCAACTTAAACCAGTTTAACCCGAATTTAAATAAACCCGGGTAATTTGGTTTTGCGATTTTAATAAACTTGTAAAACCGAATCAACTTGAATTTAAAAAAACCGGTTTTCACGGTTGTAATAAACTAGTAGTTAGAACGTCCAAATGTTTGTGCTTAGGGTGGCTTGATACGTCGTAAATTGAAATAGATTGGTCGTGCAACCAAAATTCAGCAGATCCGAACAAAGTGATCGAAATTAATAAATTTTGCTAATAATCCAATAATCCACATGCTAAATAAAATTGCCAGACGCCAATTTTGCTATAATTTAATTAGTTATTATTATTGATAATTGCGGCCTAAACTTTGGCCAAAATTGAATTCTAGTATCTAAATAAACGCATTTTAAAACTTAAGGCAATCTGTTAATAGCGATAAAGAATAGTTTATGTATTCTTGTTCCATCATATAATATTATATACCTTAGGATAACACGAATACCAAATCCGGTATGCTCATACACAGTAGCAGTATACTACACCAGCAAATTAAATGCAAGATTGGCAAACTTGCTATTCTAGATGGCAGTAAACCATACACTCTGCATGACTACGTTCCTATATTCGATTTTCTGTTTTATTAAATTCGATAAATCTGGTTTTATTAAATCTGATTTTTTGGTTTTATTCAGTTTTATTAAATTCGATAAATCCGGTTTTTTAAATCTGAATATAAAATATTCGAATCGGGTTGAACTGGTTTTAAATTCAAATGCAACAATTCAGTTCCAACCTCTAATCGAGAGTTTATTTGTAATTTTATAATATCAAAAGAATTTACTTATCAAGAGCTTTATTTGTAATTTCATAAATTAAAAATTTTTACATAGATTAGTTTTGTGTTTAACTTCGCTGTATTGAAAATTTACTATAACAAGAATGGCTAATATCTTTCGCGTTTTATATTATGTCATATTAATTTTGTAATAGATTCCTGGCCAGATTCTAAGTGTAATAATTGTCCTATGAATATGAATATGTTATTGGAAAGTTATTTTAAGAAGGACATGATAATACATTATCGAGAAGATATACTAAGTCTTTACACTCTAATCTTAAAAAAATTGGAGCATCGATGCGTGTGAATGCTGGGAAGGTAGAAAGGTTAGTTAAAATACAGAGAGTTTTTTTTTGGAAAATTTACTAATTTTTTTCTAATAGGTTTTGGGAAGGAGGAGGCAAACCTTCTACAAAATCGCAGTTGCAACGAGAAAAAGAAAAAATTATGAGACAAGCCGAATTATTATATAAAAAATCTTGTTCAAGGTAAGTATATGTTATTTATTCTTTTATATATATTTACATTGATTTATTTAATTTAAATTTATTTTATTTATTTATTTATTTTTTTTTTAATTTAGAAATTGATCAAAATTTTTGGAATGTGTTCTGGTTTGATATGAGTGATAATATCCGAGTTGTTGCTGCTGAACTAAATAATAATATTGATAAAATTAGTGAAGAAAGTGAAGAAAGTTCAAGATCAGAGGTTTATAAACCGGAGAACCAAGATATGAAAATTTCTGAAATAATTGATAACCATATTATCAAACAACGTGAAAAACCACTATGTGTTACTTACCGAAGTGGAAAATTTGTTTGTTCTTGTAGTTTCAATGTTATTCGTGGTCATGATTGCCAGAATATTGTAGCCGTGCATTTCTTTATTAATGAGCTTGAAACACGAAAGTATGGACTATTTATTAATTTTTTTTATATGGGGGTGTTAGTAGAAACCAGACAAATTGTTTATAAGTAAATTTTTTTTAAACTTTAAATTAAAATATCTCAACAACTATTAAACCAAACATGATAAAAATTTTATTTTAATTCTATTTAGTTATAGAAGGACCCGGACATATAGTACAGAGATCATACGTTACGCATTTCAGCAAAAACCCTGAAATTTGAAAAGCAAAAAAACAGTTTTTGGCAATTATCTTGGCATCCAGTTGTCCTATTTGAATGAAATTTTTTTAAAATGAAGCTCTCAGTGAGGCGCATCTAACAAAAAAAAGTTCATTAAATTCTGATCACTGGATCAAAAGTTATTTAAATAAATAGATTTTGTCATTTTTAGCAAATTAGGTCAAAATTGGCCAAAATCCAGTTTTGACCTATATGAGAGATGTCCGGGGTCCTGTTATAGAATTAAAATAAAAAAAATTTATCAAGTTTGGTTTAATAGTTTTTGAGATATTTTAATTTAAATTTTTAAAAAAACTTACTAAAAACAATTTGCCTGGTTTCTACTGACACCTCTCATATGAATATTTAGTAATATTTTTCTTTTATATAGTATTATTTCTCATAATAATCACAAGCTACAAAGGTTAAGATTCATTTTACTTTTATTGTAAAAGTAAATAAGTATTAGAACGTGCAAACTGTGTGCAGCACAAATAAAATTTGCACACATTTTTTGTTTTGAATAGATGTGTGGATACTGCACAGAACAACTATTTTGTAGATAGTGCGAATAGTTTCAAACTGTTACTTGTGGTTTTTTTTTATTTGCTGTACAAAAAGGTTTTCAAATTGTGCAGTATCCGCACAGTAAATTTTAGTTAAAAAATTAGTACTAAGAACGGGTACCTGTGTTATATCACTTTTTAGTACAAGTTTGTTAGTGCTAGTAGTATGACTTATATATAATTAAACTAATAACACTATATGGGGAGCGGTCAATTAAAACACAGCTTATAGCATTTTTTGCAAAAATGAGTTAACAATACTATCAAATAAAGCATGCATTTGACTATATAATTTAGCATTTAAAGCATCGATTTGTATAATAAAATTTTTGTTGATGCCTATTTTTCTAAATGCCATATATAATTAGAAGCAATCTAAAAATAGATTTTAGAAATTAGCTTGTTGATCCGTGCTGCATAGTCATAGAAAAGAGCTTGTATGATTGGCTAATTCACGTAGATCAAACAGGTTCTACTAATAATAGATCATCATTGTTGTTGTTACACTAAATTTAAAACGTGATTTTCTCAAAATAGAAAAAAAGCCATAAGCTGTGTTTAATTGACTGCGCCCATATTAATATACCATTTTTTGCTTTTTATACCTAAATCGACTTCAAATAGCTCTCTTAAATCTTATTTTCGTCAGAAGGATGCTCATGGTAACAGTAAAGATGAGCTTAAATTACCTCAAAAAAGAGGACCTAAGAATAAAAGAAAAAGCAGATGAATTCCAGGGGAATCCATTCAACTTCAAGATGCAATACTGGATGAGCCCTACCTTAAGGTTCAAATCGTTGAAATTATTGGTAATGGTAAGATTATTGTAGATTAGAGGTTGGAACCGGATTTAATAATTCGGGTTTATCACGTGAATTTAGTGATATTATAGAATTTATTAAAATTTAATTGGATTAAATTCTAAAATATCACAAAATTTACGTGATAAACCCGAATTATTAAAACCGGTTCCAACCTCTATTGTAGATATTATGCTGGCAAACGGTAGCAAGAATCAACAAACAGTTCAATTAACTGATATAATTGGATATGATGATGGAAAGATAAAAAAAAATCAAAGGTAATGTGACTGTAATTTATTTTAACTTTTTATTATGTATTTATTTAATAATTTTCTTTATGAATTAATAATAGATAAACAAATCAATTAAATCCTCCCAGCTTACTATGTCATCTATAGACTCTCATGGTAATGCTGTTGTTTTTACAATACCGTATAGAGGAAAAAAATGAATTGTACTTAACATCTACCTGCCCTGTGGATACGAGCCTTACACTCATTCAAAGTGCCTTTACTCACTATAATATATATAAACAAGCTAATGATTTGGCTCTAATCAACCCAAATTCATATACGTATCTTCTTCTTCAAGTTTTGGATTGTATGAAAAATAAACAATGGTTAGAAGCAAAGTTCTCTGGGTCGAAAGTTTGCCATTATACTCTAAACTAGTAAATGGTGATGAAATAAATTTTTTTGGAGGACTTTCGAAATGGTTTTTTGAGCAATTTTTCAAGATCCTTTAGATCAAAATCTTATTGTAGTCAAAAGTACCGTAACAACGATATGTGATTCAGAATATTGCCCAAAAAGAGTTTTGTCTCTGGCAAACTGTTATGATATTATACTTATGTAATTGTTATGATGTTATACTTAAGTAATACTCAGTTGTTTTTTCATTTTTATTTATTCTAGTTTAATCTTTATTATCTTTTGGCATTACTTTATAATTAACTTTTAAATGATTTTATTGACGCTTACGAATTTTAATAACTTATCATTCTACAAGCAAGCATATTACCGGAAAGTAGTTATTTTGAAACTTATTTTAAATAGTGGAAAGAACCTTATATTGTCTCTTTTGGATCGGAATTCAAGACCATGAATAGAGAAAACCCAAAAAAAATTCCAATAAGTGCCTTCAGATTTGATAAATATACATCCATAGAGACTAAAAAAACTAAGTAATTCATTTTTAATTTTCTTTACATTTTTCTAATTTTATTTTTTTTTATTTTTTTATTTATTTATTTTATTTAAATATTTGAATGTATGTATGTTATGTGTCACTTTACAATTCATGTCAATTTAAAATGACTCATGTCAATTTAAAATGATTAAAAATTGCAAATTGACATATGTTAAATAATAATTAATATTTTCACTCCGGATCCGACCCTTCCGACCCAGTCATGTACAACATAATACAAACAGAAATCACATGACTTTTGGGTTCTTGCACTTTGACCAATGACTAGGTTATACGAAATTCTAGTCACGTGATCCGTGCAACAATAATCGCCCAATCAAAATTTGAACCTAAAGTAGATTCAAATTAAACTACAAAATAAGCTACTCACGATTGACAATAGTCGCTACATAGTAAAGTCCAAATTCTACTATGCAAATCGATTAAAATCGATTAAATAACCTTATTTGGAAGAACAAAATACACATACAGTAACATTTTTAGCAAGATTGGTGAACATTTTATTATTTGACGTTTATTTTTACGTTCGATGAAAAAATTAAATTTTTTTTAAAAAAATATATTCGACGAACGTAAAAGTTAAAAGTCAAATAATAAAATGCTCATCAATCTTGCTAAAAATTTTACTGTATGTGTATTTTTGTTTTTCTGAATAAGGTTACTTAATCGATTTTAATCGATTTGCATAGAAAATTTGGACTTTACTATGTAGCAACTACTTGCGATCACTAAAAAACCAAAGAGGTTTTTTAATGATCGCAAGTAGTTGCTACATAGTAAAGCCCAAATTTTACTATGCAAATCGATTAAAATCGATTAAGTAACTTTATTCAGAAAAACAAAATACATATAAATAAAATTTTTAGTAAGATTGGTGAACATTTTATTATTTGACGTTTAACTTTTATGTTCGATAAAAAATTAAAATTTTTTTTAATAAAATATATTTGACGAATGTAAAGGTTAAAAGTCAAATAATAATATGTTCATCAATCTCGCTAAACATTTTACTGTATGTGTATTTTGTTCTTTCATATAAGGTTACTTAATCAATTTTAATCGATTTGCATAGTAAAATTTGGGCTTTACTATGTAGCAACTACTTGCGATCGTTAAAAAACCTCTTTGGTTTTTTAGTGATCGCAAGTAGTTGCTACATAGTAAAGTCCAAATTTTACTATGCAAATCGATTAAAATCGATTAAGTTACCTTATTCAGAAAAACAAAATACACATAAGTAAAATTTTTAGCGAGATTGATGAGCATTTTATTATTTGACTTTTAACTTTTACGTTCGTCGGATATATTTTTTTAAAAAAAATTTTAATTTTTTCATCGAACGTAAAAGTTAAAAGCCAAATAATAAAATGTTCACCAATCTTGCAAAAAATTTACTGTATGTGTATTTTTGTTCTTCCAAATAAGGTTATTTAATCGATTTTAATCGATTTGCATAGTAGAATTTGGACTTTACTATGTAGCGACTATTGTTAATTGTGAGTAGCTTATTTTGTAGTTTAATTTGAATCTACTTTAGGTTCAATTTTGATTGGGCGATTATTGTTGCACGAATCACGTGACTGGAATTTCATATAATCTAGTCATTGGTCAGAGTACAAGAACCCAAAAGTCATGTGATCTCTGTTTGTATTACATTGTACATGACTGGGTCGGAAGGGTTGAGCCGGAGTGAAAATATTAATTATTATTTGACATATGTCAATTTGCAATTTTAAATCGCCATGTGTCATTTAAAATTGACATTAATTGTGAAGTGACACGTAACATGTACAGGCAAAGCTACGTCAACAAGACAAATCGATCAGCAGTTACCTCTTATTCTTGCAATTAATGTTACGAGAATCAATATTATTGATGAAGAAAAATATCTTGAAAATAAAGACCTTCCAGAGGAGATCAGTTTTCCTTCAGATGATGTACATGTAAAACAAAGGTATATTCTAGTTAATTTTTTGATTTTTTGTACTACTGTAATTATTTATGATTTTAAATTAGATATCATTTTACGAGTGTTTCGGTTTGCAATAGCAACCATCATATTGCCAATGTTTGCTTTGAGAATATAAAAAATTTAGGCTAGTATCAATATGATGGATTGGGAAAGACCTACCGTGCGAGAGCAATGTACATAGGGAGTGCACGTCCATCTCACAAAGATGGCTATGTAATGGATTTCGTAATTTATATAAAATTTAGACATTTCACAAATTTTTACAAAAATTTGTCGATTATGCTCATACTACAAAGTTTAAGATATTAATAAATTACGAAAAATTGTGATTTTCAAAATTTGCTTTTATATGTATGTATACTAATTCAACAATATTCATAAAATTTTAATAATCGCAAAAATTAGCTTTTCCAAATAACAAACTTCATAATCAGTTTTATCAAATTAAGTAAATAGTGGCATGAACACTTTGAATTGCACATATAATCAATACGAAATTTATTAGTATAGAAAGGGTGTAGTTTATTGTCTTTATTAATTTTATCATCTTTGTTTTGTTATTTTTTTAATATTGATCAAAGAAACAATGGTTTACTTTCCTATACGAAAATTTACTAGTAGTAAATTAATTAACAAGTACATTATTTTAATAGCATTGACGACATGGCCCACAATTAAAAGTAATATGCAAATAACAATTAGGACTTGTTATGAGTTGGTCAAGGAAATAATACAATAGTAAAAATCCATAAACCAAATGCTTAGCTTATTTTGGGATATACAAACTAAATTAATGTAAATGAATAAAATTAACAAGCCGTTGCAAACAATCCAAATCAATGATTAATTAATAAATGAAACTTTTTTTAGGCTACTTACTAAATCGACACTAATAATATAATATATTAAAAAGGTAAAACGGTCAGGATTCATGAAGCAGCTTATATTAAAAGATATCAAACAATAAGCAGTTTTTATATCCTACCGATTATTAATATGAATAGAATGAAATTTCATAAGATTCACAGTAAACTTAAATACCTTACTTTAAATCTACAGTTAACAATCTTTATACTCATTAACTGATTTAACATGAAAAAAAATATAGAACTACAGTAAATACTTATCTAAATAAATTAAATTATATAGTATATTTGTAAATTGTACCTGAATTACATAACTTAGATATATATGAGACCTTTGTATTTACAAACAATATTGGAAATCCTTATAGTTCCAGTAATTTGAATTTAAATTGGACTTATATAGAGTGTCCAGACTTATGTGGTTTAATTGTTTAAACAATAAAAAATCCATAAGTTTGGACACTCTACTTTTATACTGTACCACAATGCTGTTGCTTACTATTTATCTTTTAACATATTTGACCATACAGTGTCCAATTCAAATTAAGCTATTAATCCTATTATCTTATAAAAGGAGAAAAGTAAAAGAGTAAGTAAAAACTAATGAAAGCTATACTTAATACTACTGTACTAACAGCATAAAAATTTAGTATAAGTTATAGTTTACTACAAGTCACTTTCGTTAATAGCGAACTCGCATAGTAAAGACAGTTTATATAAAAACCTTCTCGATACAGTGAATTTATTAATAAACTCCCAATATAGTGAAGGCCTAATAACTTCATTAAAACGAAAGTGGCTTGTATAATAAAAGAGAGAGATGTATACCTTACTGACTTACTGTAGTGCACTGACCAAAGTACCCACCTTTTTCAATATCTCCCATTACAAAGTACCTAGTGCAAAACACAAGACCTCTATGAATTAAATATAGGATTTTTAGACTGCTCATTGTAAGTACAGAACATGCATATACTTAAAATTTTTTTTTTGTGACACTGACCTGCTCTATATAATATACCAGGGTCTTTTGTAAGTTTTTTGATGGGTAGATTGTATTGTACCTGGGTACTTTGGTCAGTGCACTACAGTATATATAAGCCAAATTTCATATTATAAAAAGCAGTTTTTGTCTATAAGTAATATAAGAAAAAGCGAATTTTACATAATAAGTATAAAAAGCAGGTTTGTACAATATATTAGTGAATTTAATCTAATAAAAGCAAAAAAAATCAGATTTGTCTAAAAAAAGCAAATTTATCTAATAAAAAGCAGGTTTATACAAATAATCTAAGCAAAAGCAGATTTTACATATTGTATCCAATAAATGCAGATTTTACTTTGCATATCAGGTTTTACATAAAATAACCAATCAATATGAACTTTACTAGCTGGTGACTCAGGTTTCACCCTGTAGCTGGCTAGATGCTGGAAAAAGGGCCGAAAATGACAATTTTTTTAAAAGAGGTTTTTTTACATAAATCAATTTAGAATAAAATTAGAATCATTTTTTACTTTAGATATAAAAGTAGTTGTATTAATAAAATTTTGCTATATAGCTCTTTAAAGTTTGTATTGTCTTATAATTTATTATGTAATTTATAATATAAAAATTGATTTTCCAAAGATCTTTTTTTTTGTCATTTTTGACCCTTTTCCCAGCACCTAGCCCAGTTGTCTCTTTTTAATCTGACCCCTCTCTAATTTGAACCTATTAATTCTCTCTAATCCAAACAAATCTTCTAGAACATTTGTAAATTTTATTATAAGTTTGGATTAGTTATATATAGCTTTTTGAGAACCCTGGACATTTCTTATATAGGTCATATTTTTTTTTAGCAAATTAGTTAAAATTTAAACCAAGGTCCAAATTTAAAATTTGGCGAATTAGTATTAATTTATATAATGATCACATTTTGAATTTTAGTGAAACATTTAAAATTTCACATTGTTATATAAAATATTTTGTTAATTTATCCTTTTTTTAGAAGAATTACTTAATATCGGGAAAATGATAACATTAATAATAGGCACCACCTATTATAATCTGCAATAATCTCTAAAATTATAATTTCAATACTTACCTGCTGATAACACAAAAAAATCAATAAACAAAACAAAATGAAAATAAATAAATAAGGCCACGCAAACTAATAAAATTGATTTTTGTCACCCAGCCAGGTCACTTTTTTAGAGAAGTTAAAATTTTTTTCTATATAAAATCTTTTTTATTTTTGTATGTAAAAAAATTTATAAAAATTTTTTATATTAAAAAATTTTTTAAATATAAATTTTTTGCTGGCCGGCCGGGCCCTATTTGTTTGTTCCATGTGACGAAAATCAACTAATTTAATTTGCATGGCCTAAAGTAAAAAATAATTTTTTTATTTACTTTTTTTTATTTACTTTTATTCATGTATGTATACTACGTTTATTGGGTTTTTTTTATTTTTTATTTTATTTTTACGTTTTTTTTTATTAATTTTTGGAAAAATATTTTCTGTGTACCTGCACAGTTGTGCATCCCTATATGCATGATAAATAAACAATAATTGTCTATCATAATCATTATTTTTTGTTTGTTTTTACTATATATGAGGATGGAAGCATTTCGGGTTCTAAGACCCGAAATTAAAATTTGAAAACGAAATTGTTTTTGACCTATTTTACTTGAAAAACAAAATTATTTGATACTTTTTTTAAATAGACGAAATTATAAGGAACATATCTATATAAGGCCGCGCAAATAAATAAAATTGGTTCTCGTAACCTGGCCGGGTCAATTTTTTTAAAAAAGTCAAATGTTATTTTATATTAGTATATACGGAATGTTATCCTGTTCATCCAAACTCTATTCGGCCCTGTTTGAAACCCAAACCAGTTAAACTCGAGTTTTTGTAGTCTTGTGCATTGACAAAAAATATCTTTTTTTGATTGGCCAATTATCACTAATATGACGAAGATAAACTTTAATTGTGATATTATGACGATATTAATTTTTTTTTAATTAATTACCACGATATTAAATAATGAAAAATCGTGGTCTCCTTAAAAAAGTAGGAGTAGAAATTTTAGGCCTTTGATTGCCGTATCAGTACATGCTCAACTGTTCAGATTGAGGCAGTGCAAAAAATTTATAAGGGTGTGTTCTACTCGGAACAAGATAATCCCTCTTTCATATCACTAGTTATATAACTAGTTTAAGTTAATGATTATTTTTGTCAATGAGCATTGTGCACGATTTGAGAATGTTTAGCTTGCTGAAAAATTTCATTAAGCTTTGCTCTTGGGATCCAGGAAGCTGCTATGAGGTCTGATAAGACTCAGGAGAAATCGAAATTCTAAATGGGTTTCTTAAGAACAGGGCTTAATGCACCCTTTCAATTTGGAGAAAAAGTAGGATTGCATCGATCCATTTTTCTGTTTCTGGAATAACAGTTAGCGTTTCTTTCATTTTAAGGAGTGTTCATGTCCAACTTAGTAATTGTTCATAAATAGTCCTGCAACCTTATAACCTTGTTGTTTCAGCAGCCAGGCCGTATTGAGCTACGAGAACTTGCTGAATCTAGCCTAAATGTTCTAAATTTGATAAAATAAGGGGGTGCGAAAATAACGTTCAAATTGCCATCAAAATCAAGCAGCGCTGCTACTTCCAAGCATTGCATCTGAAAATCCTAATTTTTTTGCTTTTTTAAGTTGTTTCAGTAAAGAAAGTTCTTGAGCTTCTGTAAGCAGATAATCAAGCCTTGTTTCACCTAAAGTGACGACTACTAGAGAACACACAAGCATTGCTAAAGCCTCTACTTCTAATTCTTTCTCTGAACCATCAATTTTTTTCTTTAGAGGTAAGATGAAGTTTGCTACAAATTTTGAAGTACATAAAAAAAAATCCAATTTATTTAAGTTTGTGCTTGCTAAAAATTAATTAAAGAAGAGTTTTCTAAAGATATAAAAAAAGAGCAGATTTGAAATCGGTTCGTTTAATCGTAGTGTCTAAAAAAAATGAAGGCTCTTGATATTCTCCTCGAATATAATGAAAGATATCCTTTGCTCCAGTTCTGGAACAAATTCTGATGAAGATTGCTTTTTTTAATATATAAATGTGCGATTTTTTCATTTGTACATATTTTTACTTATTTACTTAAACTTCGTATGATGGATGAAGGAAACGCACTTGACCAATTTATTAACCAAATTAAACATACCTCTTTGAGCTCTCAAAATAACACTTGAATCTGAAACACTTTCAGAAATAACAAACCATCCCCAAAATAATTAAAAAAAGATCCTTTCTGGGATAAACTTGTTGAAATTGGTGATAAATAACATTGCAATAAATCTTATTCAATAGATACTGGTCTTGTACGCTATTCTGGACTTGCACAAATGCACGTAATTATTTAATTGTGCAGGCTACTTCTGTATCTAGTGAAGAAATATTTTCTAAAGCCAAAAATACAATTAATCCAATCTGTAACGACTGCCTGAAGAAAGTGTAACTGCAAGTCTCTGCCTAAAAACATAGTACGAATCAGGCATCCTCGACTATGTAGAATATTATTAAACTGGATATTATTATGTTGTTCAACAAATAAATAATACGTAGCAATAGATGCAATAAATATTGTAAATGCAAAATATGTATATTTTACAAATGTAAAATTGCTTTAATAAATATAAAGCATGCTTTATTAAATTGTTCAAACAAGCATAATTATTAACACACATTTGCATAAACCGAATTCATAACCAGTTTTACATGTGTGATTCGAAACAGTGTTCAAACGAGTTTTTGAGCATGAACCAACCGGTTGGAACAGGATAACATCCCTAATATACAGTATGTGTAATGGCTTATTACATGATTACGTCGAGGGGTGCACCATGGTGCAAAATCCTATTTAAAAAATTTATATAACATTTTTTTAGATAATAACAATAACACCCAGGTGCCGGGTGCCCTTGGGTCTTGAGATGTAACGAGAACCAATTAATTTTATTTGCATGGCCTAAATTTTATTTGTTCTTCCTTATAAAAAATTTTAATTTTCTCTAATGAAGACGAAATAGGCCTTTTTCAAAAATTAATTTTGGTAGCATCACTAGTTTTTACAGTTTTGCCTATTACTAATCTTTTTTTTTAGTTTGTTGCCTTTTGCTACTGGTGCCATTATTAGATTTTCTTTTAGGTTCGGTGTTTTTATCTTCTTCGACGTTTTTGTGGAGTGGTTTTACGTATTTCTTTAGCATCTCAAACATTCTTGTGTGCGTCCTTGTGGAGTAATATTATGTATTTCTTGTGTGCGCCTGTGGTGTAGTCTTACGTGTTTCTCCAACTGTCTCATGTGCGTCTTTGTAAGGTGGTCTTGCGTGTTTCTCTGATGTTCTTGTGTGTGTTGGCTTTACGTTTTTTTTTGGTTATTGTGAAATAATCTCATGTGTATTGGCTTTGTGTTTTTCTGGTGTTTTTGTAGAATAATCTTGCATGTTTCCGGTGTTCTTATGTACGTAGTTTTCAGTTTTTGTTGTTTTTTTCTTCTGCATTTTTTTATGTATTATTTTCTTGAACTTTTTTTTTCTTTTTCTTACTTAACTAACGTTTCTTTGTTTTCTAGTTTAATTTCATCGTTGGAGTCATCAACGGTATTGGAGTTGTTGGCATTTTTATTGAAGTTGGTAACGTTTTACTTCTTTCAGCATGATTTCGTCGTTGGAGTCGGGTAAGTTCATTGTTTGAGTCGTTTGAGTTGGTTTTTTTTTTGTAATTACTTTAACGTTCTTTTTCTAGGCGATTTCATCACTGGAGTCATTGCTTTTGGAGTTATTAAATTAGTCAGAGTCATATAAGTTCATTGTTTAGGTTGTTTGAGTTTTTTTTTTT
>QKWP01001689.1:94971-115243 GCA_003550325.1 Gigaspora rosea | reverse complement strand
AATTATATTTAAAAATTTTTAAACAATATTACATATTTTATTATATATTATATTTTAATTATTATACATTCTATACAGTATTATTTTTACATTATTACATATTATTTTAAATACTTTCGCACTTTGTCACATCTAAATCTATTACTATATACAAAAAACTAGCCCTATACACTTATTTTCGCTCACTCCACAGTTAGCTATTATCTTCACTTCTTTGTTTTCTATCATCTTTGCTTTGGCTATTTCTTTTGTTTTGGCTATAATGACATTTCACACTCTTTTTCTAAATACTTCAAAGTGAAAAAAAAACTAAAAAAAAACATTTCTCAGAAGTGTTGGTATTCTTGCAAATTGCTGGAGCAATCTACTATATTCTTGCAAAGTGGCAAAGAAAGTGCCAGGAAAGTCGCAAAGTGTCGAAGAAGTCAGGAATAAATAAAATAAAATAAAAATTAAAAAAATAAGTAAAAAAAAAAAATTGAAAAAACAAAAAGTCTAATAAAAAAAAATAAACGAAGTTCCAAATCTTTATTTTTCTGAAGTAAGAGTTTGTGTTCTTGCAAATTTTGAAATTGCAAAAGCTTCTTGCAAAATGCCAAAAAAGTTGTGAAGTGCCGAAAAAGTCCAGGTTGGTTTTCTTGCAAAGTGCCAGGAAGTAAGAGTTCTGTTCTCACAAAGTGCCGAAATAAAATAAATTAATAAAAAAATTTTAAAAATAAACCAAAAAAAACAAAAACAAAAACACAAAATGAAAAAATAAATAAAGTGAAGCCTTGCAAGAACTTGCAAAAACTTGCGAAGACTTGCGAAAACTTGTGACCATTTTTTTAAAGAAGCGTTCCTGAAAATTTAGAGAATGTTCTTGAAAGTGTCAGAAGTCGTAGTTGGCATGCGCAAAGTTTCGAAAAGTGTTTGTTTTTCTTGTAAAGTGCCAAAATAAAAATAAAATAAAAAATTATAAAATAATTAATTAAAAATCATAAAAAAAAAATTAAAAACAAAAAAAACAAAACCAACAAAAAATGAAATGAAAATAAAAAAACAAAATAAAAACAAAAAAGCGAAAAAAACAAAATAGAAGATCATCTGATTTTGTAGTACAGAATTTGAACATCATCAAACTATCTTGAACTATGATGCCAGCGGCTTTAAACCTACAATTTTGTAATTTGTTCACTTTTGCTAAAAAGTCATATGATATAAGAGTATCCAATCAAAATGTACAGTTGCTTGGTTTTTTTTTTTTTTTTTTTTTTAGAGAGAGATTTTTTGGTTTTTGAAACCAAAAATTTTTTCGACGCCCCAAAAGAGGCGTCACGTGACCATAATGCTGCATTCTGATTGAGTTAAATTAAAAACATATACGTTTACTTTTTTCAATTTATTAATAAATTAGCAATTTTTAAAAGCCTACTGCTCTACCAGTTTAGCTTTAAATTGAAATTTAAACCACAAGTTTTATTCTTTAGAACATAAAGAACAAAACTTGTGGATTAGTTTTACATTTTATAAATTTTTAAAAGAGGTGTAGCATTTTTTGTAAAGCTATTTTTTATGTAGATTTAAAGCTGCTGAAACCATATTTTGAAAAATCAGTCTAATGTGCGATCCAGGTTACAGATCTACTAATCCAGCTTGGTTTTCTAGTCCTAAAATATTTTGAAAGGGTTTGAAATATTTCGTAATATATTTTGAAAGAGTTCGAAATATTTTGTAATATATTTCAAAATATTTCGAAATTACTTCGTAATATTTCGAAATATTTTGAAATATATTACATAATATTTTGCTTATATTACAGTTCGTAAGACCTTACATAAGATTACGCTATTATAAATTTGCTGATGTTATTTAAAAAGATCCCTTTTATACAATTTATTTGATTTTTTAGCCTGTTATTTTTTGACAATCCAATTAGAAGTGCTTCTGTACTTGCATCTTCTAATATAAGATTATCCTCTTTCTTTTTTCTTTTTCTTTCTTTAGTAAGGGCCTGCTTTTTCTATAGCAAAATTTGCCATTTTGAGATAAATTTTTTTTTCAAAAAATTTTATATAACTCACACATTGCTAAGTGCTCCAAATCTTCTTTTTCATAATAGCATGCTATGCAGTAAGTTTTTTAGACACTTTGTATTAAACATCTATTCTTTGCTACTTTTTAAACTTCTACATCTTGATTTTGCATGTTTTCAAATTCTGCCAAATTTTCTTTTAATCAATTTTCATCTCTATACTATTCCTACTTTCTAAATGCTTTATACTACTTGTATACAAATTTGTAATACTATTTATTAACCCTCTAATAGAAATATCTATAATATTAATTCCATCTAGATATAGCCTTTACCATTTTAACTATTTGATGTTTCAACTAATAACTTTTCTATTTCTGCATCCTTCTTTTGCCAACTTATTCACTTTCTCATTAAAGTAAATGCTACTATGTCCTTTTACTTTGACGAAATTAATATTTAGCTCTTTTTGCTCAATTAATTGCAAGAATACTTCTATTATTTAGCTTTGACATTTTTGTTTGTTCTAATTAAAGAGCTGTTGACTTTATATTTTTGTAAAATTATGAACAGTGTACATCTATTGTATCTAATTCTGTCCTAGTTGATAATAGCCAGTTTTGTAATATGCTTGCAAACTATGTTAAAATATGTGAACTGGCCTGGTCCTGCTTGCTAAGAATAATTTATTCTATTTTCATTCTTTATAGCTAAGTACTGTTTCCTATCTTTTTAAGCAAACCGTCTGTATATATACTTAGATTCTGGTTTGTTGCTATTTTTTGTGCTATTTTTTTGAGCCTATTTTTGAACTCTTGCTCTATTATATACTTGTCAATTAATAAATTTACTACTGTCTTAAGCCTTAATAATAACTTTTACATTTATTAATGCCATGCTTGGACTACATATTTGGTACTAGTTACAAGTACTCAGAGTGTATAACTTAAAGTTTGCATAATGTTCTGTTCTCCTCTTTTTTTTTAACTACTTTTTTTTTAAGAGCTTTTTTATCTTTACAAAATTTTTTCTTAAGTAAGCATATTTTATTACTACTTTTATTCGCTATTTGATACTTTGTATATTTAACTAAGAACTTATTATTTTCTTTTTTATTAATCCAGTGCCCGATTTTAACAACTTTGTCTTTTTTCTTTTGATTCTGCCTATATTTGTTTTTTCTTTATTTGTTCTATTTTTGTTTTTTTTTATCATTTGAGATAAATTAGAGTAAGCTAAATAGCTAGACTGTTTTCATGCTTTAACTTAAATTGAGACTTTACCTCTCTTAACTCCATATTTTGAATTAGTATCTCCTTTAATTTTTGAAACTATAGTAGTTTTTTTCATAGCCACTAAGGTCTTTGAGTTTTTGTAGTTGTGTTCATATTAGCAACCAAATTTCATTTTAACTAATTAGCTGCTCTACTATTATTTAGCAGTTGCTTTTATTTTTCAAAACTTTTTTCTCTCATTTGTACTCAGAAGAGCCTAAATTTCTTTTTTGGTTCTATCTGCAAGCTTTAATACCTTTTCTAGTTTTTTACATTCTATATTTATTTTTAATGCTTTTGCTTCTTGCACTAATTTGCATTAAAATTAAATCTAAGCTCACTACTTTTGTATCTGCAAAAGTTCCAAGATAGAATACATATCAGCAAATTTTATATATAGATATATATCAATTACTACTAGGTAAAATATATATCGATTAAAATATATGGGGTGAGTTAGTAGAAAAGAGACAAATTTTTTCTAAATAAAATTTTCTTGAATTTAAGTTTAAATATCTTAACAACTATCTTAATAAATTTAATAAATTTTTTCTTATTTTAATTCTATATAATTTTAAGATTAAAATAAAAAAATTTTTTAGCAAATTTGATTAAATAGTTGTTAAGATATTTTTAATTTAAAAATTAAAAAATTTTACTAAAATGATTTGCCCTTTTTCTACTAACTTACCCCTATATATCAATACTCAACACCTCTGTCGATTTCTATTGATAGTTGATATATATCTAATATAGATATTAATTAATATATATCTGATATAATATCAATTAATATTATATTCATATAATCATGCTTTTGCAAATTTTTAAATATTTTATAGGTTTTCGCAAGTTTTCGCAAGTTTTCACAATTTAATATAAAATTTTATTTTTTTTAAATGAATATAATTAATACTAGGGGCTATTAATATACTATTTTTAATTAATTAATTAAATTTCAAGACATATATATAAATAATTTGTTAATATATAGTATATATTCAATATAAGAATCTAACTATTACAACATTTTTTTTCCAACTTAAGCAGCCACGCTAATATTTTATTAAGATACTTGTATTTTTTTTTTTTTAATATTAAGGTGACCACTTAGATACCCTAGCTCTTTATTGGTCCAAGCGGGTTAGCCCGGTCAATATGACTGTGCCTAGTGTTCGTACCCGGATAACTCTTTACCCGAAAGGGTATAACCTTTTATAAAATCTAATAACCGGGTTTATACCCTATTGAAGTAAATGGATAATGGTTATATCCGATTGTACCCTAAGTATAATAACCGGTTAACTGCTAGTTATAAAATATCCGGTTAACTGCTAGTTATAAAATATCCAGTTAACTAATAAGATAATGGGCATTGTATCCTCATCTATTTTTGTAACTTATATATATATGTCTCGTTGATTAATGTTCGTCGATGAACTTTTAAAANGTGATAAAAAAAGGGGTCTTGATAGACAGCAGAAAGCTTATATAAAATTTTAAGTAGAATTAGGGGTAAAGTATAAGTTTGAAGTGTCAATTAAAAGAAGCATTATGAAATAAAAATTTACAGTATGGAACAATTTGATAAAATACGTAGTATTCAATTTTATCTGTTTTAATCTGATAAATTTTAAATCAATTTTTAATCCGCTTATTAAATGGAATTTGAATCTCTAATTAACTAAGTAAGTTTAGAATTTCGTTGCAATATAAGTTGATTTGGGAAACCAAAAAAATCTGATTTTTGATCTACAACACAAATTTGTGGAAAACGAAGCGAAGATAAATTAGTATATTTGATTTAGAGGCATTTTTGATTAATGTATTGTATTAACTACGCTTATATTTTATCAGATTTTATGTGAATCTTTACAATTCTAATTCATAATTCATTTAATATAAGAAAGATATAGTTTATTGAGATAAAAAATTATTCGGCGGGTTTATCAATTTCTTAGAAAATGATCTATCCCGTTTGGTTGGTATTATGAAAATATATAATAATATGTTTATGTGTAAATACGTAATAAAAAATAGAAGATATTACTGAATACAATGGCCCATTTTATTGAACTCATTAAGGACTTCTTTTACCAGTCTACAGAATTATGTAAATTTATAAATTTACATTCCTGGTTTTGTGTGACAGCATCGCGTAGCTACCTTATTTGATTTTACTCTATATTATCCTATATTATCTTATAAGTTAACCGGTTAACTTATTCGTGTAACCCATTTATTAATTTTATAATCCGGTCATCTGGGTAACCTAGCGGTTAACCGGTTATTATACCCTAGGGTACGACCTCTAACTGTGCCACATATTACATTTGTATAACGAGAGTACAACTAGCCACACGTACAACTTTTGGTTGTCTAATTTAAGTAGTTCGCCCGAAGGTTTTACACTAGATGCCATACCTGCAACCCAACTAGGGGATTGTCTATTTAAACTCTCTGGCTTCTACCCATGTTCAATGTTCCTTCCAATATACCCTTTCAAGTAAAAAATACTTGTATTTACTACTGCACCTACATAGTACTACCTAATAATTAAGTTTAGCATCATCCGGCCATCCAGTCGATACCTAAGTACCCGAATACCTAAATGCGATCTACTGCACTACTTCGACACCAACTTGGTATTGAAGTAGATAGCTCATCTAGCTATTTAAAGTCGAAATAAAAAGGACTTCCCCTTTTTACAACAAGCTAGAAGTTACCTTCCCATCTTCTTTCTTTCTTTAAGGCTTCAAAAAGGCTTGCCAACATTACTAATTTTCCTTTGATCTTCCTTACCTAGCCTCTAGGACAAGGAGTATTAAATTCAGATCCACACGAACAACAAATATTTTCGAAAACAAAAGGAAATATAAAAGGGGGTACTACTACAAAACCTACACGAAATCCAAAATAAACAAATAAAACGAGAATAAACAAAAAGACAAAAGAAAAAAAAATAAACGTTCGCAAGAACTAGTTTAAAAATTATATAGACTGTATAAAGCTTTTAGCTTTACCCAAGTACTATATTTACATATAATGAAAGATGATAGAAAGATAACTAAAGATACACCAGGTGTCAGGATACATCGAAAGAAATTTCATTTCGGTTCAGTTTCTACGTGTCCACATGTCATTCATTGTTTGTTTCAGACAAGTCCAAAACGCTCTCGTGACTTGATCCAATTTGGTAGGTGTTATCCCAATTTGGAAAGGGTAAACACTGCTGATCTTTTGGAGGGGTAAGCTAGATTTCCCACTTTTTGGCGAAATTTCAAAAGTTTCCAAGAAGTAATGAAAAAAAAGTCCGGAAGAGTACCAAATGTAAAGGAGTTGGTAAGAGTTACGTTTAGCATAATAACACATCTCAAAACTAAACTCTAGATCGGTGCCCACTACTTCTTTGCTCGATAGTGCCAAACAAGAGGCCTACTAACGGTAAGTGATAAGCTCTGAGCTTGTTAGCAAGTAGTCTATGAACTTTACCTCTAAACAACAAGTACCGCTCACTGCAGGCTTTATTTGGTAAAACCAATTTACTATTTTATGTGTTAAATGGAAAGTTTTCGTAGGCCGGTCTTCTTGAAATTTTTGGTATGAGAGATCGTCAGAAAGAGTTGCCTACTATTACAATATTTTTGTATATTAATTAAAAAACTAATGCCATAGTAACTAAAATTTTAACTATAAAGCTTTTTTTATATACTAACAAAAAAAAGTATATTAATTTCGAATTTTGTGCTACATTTAATGCTAATATATATTAATATTTTGGCTATTAAGCAAAGCTTTTTAGGTATATATAGCTACCTGTAGAATTATAAAAGATTATTGCAAATGCACAAATCAACCTTTTTAACAACTAATCTCTATACTACCTACTGCACACTAACAAAAAAAATTCTCTGTAAAATTTTAAAATAAGTTTTAACTTTATTCACAATTCTAACTCTAATATATGCTTTTGTTATTTTAAAAATTTAATTGTTTAAGGGAGCTTCCAAAAATCAGCTGATTTCTGGGTAGGTGGGTGGGTTAGCTAAAGTATTAGATGTAATTCTAGCCAAAATTTCATAATTCCAGCCAAAGTTGCAAAATTATATTTAACTAAAATTATTGATTTATTAATAATATTTAATAATCAATAACTTTTAATCTACTAGACCAAATTTGATAATTTAACTACCAAAATGATCCTCTCAATGAGAGAATTCTAGCAAGCCCAAAATTATAAAAATCTAATCACAGAATTCTGAGATCAAATAAATTTGTATTGCTATAAAAGTTTTATAATTTCCTACTATTATAAAATGATTCGCCTGTCACGAGTGTCACCTACATTTTTACCAATCATTTTGCACGTGTGAAAATGAGATGGTATAAATGGGCACAAATCACATATCGTGAGAAATTCACAATGTTGCGTATATTTAATACAAGTCAATGCGTTAATGGCTCTATCCGGGTTTTGGAAGTGCTAAACAAAATTTGACGAGTATAACTAAATCCCTGTACTATGATTTAAGTATAAAAAAAAATTAAAATCATGATCGCGTAATTGTTTATTAATCAAGATCGATTTATAAATTGTGACGCAAAAACACAAAACTGGAAAGTTGAGTACATATATAGTTATTAACAACTACCGTAGTGCACTGACCAAAGTGCCTTCCTTTTTCAATACCCCATTGCAAAATACCCGGTACAAAGCACAAGAACTCTATTAATTAAATAGAGTTTTTTTAAAATTGTAGACTGCTTATTGTAAGTATGAAATGTCTAAATGCTTAAGATTTTTTTTTTCTTTTCTTGTAGTACAAACCCGCTGCCGTATAATATACCGGGTCTTTTGTAAGTTTTGTTTTTTTGACGGGTAGATTACATTAGACCCGGGCCTTTTGGTTAGTGCGCTACGGCAGTAATGTACTTGGACAAATGTCCAAGTGAAATCATTGGACTTGGACGATTTTGGACAATGTCTAATGTCCATGTCCATATTATTCATATAATTAAATAACGTACATGGACAAATGTCCAAGTAAATTATTGGACTTGGACTTGGACAATGCCCAACGTCCAAGAATTTTATTGGCTGATTAGCATAGCGAACTTTTATTGTATAACGAAGATATATAATATTAAAAGAATTTTGTTAATCGTAGCAAGTTGCAGGTTATACAGATCATTATGTACAGATAAGTTTTTTCATTTATTTTTATTTTTATTTTATTTTTTTTTTTCTTTTCATTACAATACTAATCCACAATTTAATCTTTTTGTGGTGTTGTCTTCTTCGATGCTAACATTTTGTTGAAATCATTATTTACTGGAGCCGTTGTTTTGTTAAGGCCATTATTTTGTTAGTGCCATTTTCATTTTTAAAATCACACTTGCCAGTGTCATTATTTATCGATTCTTCTGCAATTAATGACCGTTACTTGGATGATGGTCGGTGGTGAGTTTTTGTTGACTGGAGTTGACCAACTGAGGTTGCAACTTCAGTAGGCTAAAATTACACCCGCCTATAATTGATAACTAATGCGTGCAAATTTACTTAATTTCAGGGTCTAATTTCGGTCTCACCTGAAGTTACTTTTTCAGTCGGGTGTCAACTTTAGCCACGAACATAAACATTGGTTCTAATAGGCTAGAATGAAATTAACGGTAGAACATAATTAGAATTAGATTAGCTTAGATATCAGGATAGGATTGTGGGAGGTAAGTTTAAAATGTTATATGGAATTCTAAGCATTCGTCATATAGAATACTTGAAAATTCATTAATTAGGTCGAAAAAATTATCTTAAAAATATAATAGTAATATAATTAGAAAATTCAAACATAGCTATTCTGACGAACTGTTTTTGATTAAAAAAAATTGGAAAAATAAGTGCAATATTTGTGTGATACTTTTACGAATCTTCCACTTTGCCTTATAATAAATAATAGTAAATTTACATTCGATTAATTATCTTAATTTCTTTGATAAAAATCTGATCATATAAATTGATCAATGTTGCTGAAATAGTTTGATTGATTAATCCGTGTGACACCCCAATAACCCACGTAACCATGCAAAGTCTCAATTATGCAATGCCAAAGACCCGCATAAATTAATTAATTGTAATTTTTAGCAATAACACATGACGATACGGACATTCATGCCCGCATAATTTATTAATCCCTGATTAATAAACCAAAACAAACCCGTGTAATATAGGCTAGAGCTATAATCGTTATTACATATAAATAACAATTCTTGAATGTGTGTCAAATTTATAGCGTAAACAAAATTCTTTAAAGTTTAGTTGATATTAGGTTCGATTTCTGATCGCATCTTTTGCTGTCAGAATTTAAATTGGAAACCTGATCGAAGCAGCTATCAAATTTATCTAGACTTCGCAAGACCCATGGAACTGTTTAATATTATGCATAAAAGGGTGCCAGCAGCGCCCCACAGACACTTGTATTAAATAATTATAATACATTTATAGTAATACAAAATTTATATTGATCAAGAATTTTGTGATTAAATTTTATGATTTTGGGCTTAATAGAATTATCTCATTGGGAGGATCATTTTGGTAGTTTAATCATTGAAATTGGCCTGATAGATTATTAACAATTCAAAATTAATTTTTAAATATCAATAACTTTTGATTTACTGGGCCAATTTTAATAATTTAACTACCAAATTGATCCTCTCAATGAGAGGATTTTAACAAGCCCAAAATTGTTAAAATCCAATCACAAAATTCTAAGAACAGAATAAATTGTATTACTATAAATGTAGTATAATTTTTTAATAAATTATAGAAATTTTATAATAACACAAATCTATTCTGATTACAGAATCCTGTAGTTGAATTTTAACGATTTTGGCTCATTAGAATCCTTTTATTGAGAAAATCATTTTGGTAGTTAAATTATCAAATTTGGTCTAGTAAATCAAAAGTTATTTACTATTAAACATTATATTTAAATTTTTAATAATTGTAAAATCTGATTGGAGTAGACTTATAGTAAACAAATATCAGCTAATTTCTGGAAGTTCCTTTATATAATAGTTGCCAAACGTAGCACTATTATTGTATTATATTATTTTTTTTTTTTTTTTTTTTTTTTAGATGAGGTCATACCTCGGTCTTTTATTAAGTATAGTAGAGATTAGGTCCAGATAAGGATTACCCAGGTAACCCACGTAAGACTCTTAACTGGATAGCAATTTTGTTAACCGGTTAACCTGGATAAGGGTCAGAGTAGAACCATGTGATATTAGACCAATCAAAATTATAATCAGCGGCAAAGTAAAAAAAGAAATTAAAGTGAATACGGCAGTCTAAACTTATCTCAAGTGAATTAATTAAAAATGTCGGGAAGGCAATTATGCTTATATATAACTATCTAAAATCTAAACTAACCCTAATATAAGATGACCCTAACCCTAAAGCTAATTCAATAAAATATAAATTTTAAATATAAATTATAAAGAATCTGCTTCACTTTAGATGTCCCCTGGATAAGGAAACCCAAATTTAAAGCAGTATGCAGTTATATGATTTGACTTTTCAATTAAAATTAATGTAAAAGTTAGTATAAAGTTAGTGTGAGAGCAGGTCTTATAGCAAAATTTCCTCTCCAATATTTTTTATTAATGCCCGAGGTGGTTTTGATACTTGTTTCTTTTATTTTTTACAATTTCACTTTTTTTTGCTTTGTCGGGTTAACTAAAATAACCAATTTTATTGGCTTTATGACATATGAACACACACAGCTTTAGATGACCCCTAAATTAATCAATAAACTGTTGTAATTAATCGACAGTGTTGTTACCTGTACAACTGCGTATTTTTGAAGGCTGATTCACATAGCTTAATAATTCTTGAGAATTCAAGTACTTTTCCAAATTTAATCATGAATCACAAATTGAGACGAATCCAATTCTTAATGCTGCAATATAAGACCAATTTTAATGAATTATTGATCTTTTACATGAAACTTACAATTTGGGGAGCAAAAATATATTTTGATTATAATTTAAATTGTCTTCTCAAGATAACTTTAATACTTTACTTCTCTAATTAATTTTGACATAAAATTTCATATTCAGAATTCTCCCAAGCAATAAATTTTCCATATCAAGAATCCCTTTCCACCTTCATACGTATATATGTATAATTTGCAAATACGTAGCAAATTTGGTAATTTTCTTTACTTAGCCATTATCTGCTGAAGACCAATTTTAGTAGCGCCAAGAGAATCTAAGCCCTGCCTAAATTAGTTATATATTTAAATTTTTTTTATCTTATTTAGATTATTCCTTTAATACCAACCGGATCAACGCGAGGAACATAATTGTGTGATTTAAACTGTTTTGTGGAGAAAGCAAATTAGAAAATGGCGTGAGGAACCATAAATGGAATATATATATCAATTACCATTATAGGACTACTTTTTAAAAGACAACGGGTCAAAGTGAGAAACATAATCATAGTTGAAATGATGCAGGCTAGAAAATTGCGTGATCATTGAAGATGTAGGATTGTTTTCATAGATTATGCACTCAAAACCAATGGGATAAACACGAGAAACATAATTTGGAAGGGCATGTACTTTATTGGACTATGTATCCAAAAGTCAATTGCGTTAACATGAGAAGGGCGCAAGTTAGAAGTGGCCTGAGGGATTGTAAAAGGAAAGCTATAGTAAAAAGTGGTCTGAGGGATCATAAAAAAAAAGTCAGGTAAAATATAAGATTTAGATTGTTGCGTGATTGAATTGCATATAGGTAGCGTAAGTTAGAACAGTGGTCTGGGGAATTGTAAGAGTAAAATCATAAAATTTAGATTGTGAATAGAGTAAATCTTATAAAATTGAAAAGCTGCAAGAATGTATTTAAGCTGTGTTTTTTGCCTTTCAACAAAATCTTCAGAATTCGCTTTTTATAAAGAATTTTATCTGAATTAAATTTCAATCTAATAAATTATACTCAAAATCAGTTAAATTTTTGTGATTGAAAGTTTTATGTATTTGTAATCCTAAAACCTTCAGTAAATTTCATATAATAGACTTCCAAGTCAATTTTCACATCGTATTTAATAAATCAAATTTATAATACAATATTTATTTCCCATACAATTATATTTAAATTTTATTATAAAATACGTATTTATAAATATACGCTCAAGAATGGATTCTCAAGATTCTAGCTCAAGTCTTCAAAGAAATATGCACACTGATGAAAGCGACAGTGAAAATAATAATGATATATTCTCTATTACGAATGCGACAACTAATACTAAGAAAAAAAGAAACACAAGTAAAACAAGCTTTGTGTGGAAACACTTCGATGTAATTGGAGATAAAGTCATTTGTAAAGTTATAGTAAAAAAAAAAGGTGAAGACAAAAAATGTGAAAGTGAATATATTCATGATGGTTCAACATCGAATATGATTGCTCATTTAAGATCATCGCATAATATCATGGATAGCAAAAAACTAAAATCTGCAACACAAATACAAAAAGGTCGACAAACTACATTACCAGGCCTAATTCAATTTAATATTCCATATAAAGGCGATAAACTAAAAGAAATAAATAGAGCAGTTATTGAATAGATACTTCTTGATAATGAACCATTATTGGCACCAAGAAAAAGGGATTCGGTCGAATGATAGCAAAAATTGATTCAAAGTTTCGTCCGCCTTCTGATAGAGTAGTAAAAAATGAAATAGCATTATGCTATTTGAAAAATATTGAAATTCTTCGGCATGAAATATTATCAACTTGCAAGACAGCTACAATAACGTCTGACTTATGGACTTCACCCAATAAACAAGGCTACATTGGAGTTACTTGTCACTGGGTAACTCCTGACTGGTCATTGTGCAGTATATTATTGTGCTATGAAAAAATGCCATACCCACATACTGCAGAATCTATATATCAGTTTCTTCAAAAAAAATGCTTAGAATTCAATTTAGAAAATAAAATTACATGCACCATTACTGATAATGGTGCTAACATGGCAAAAGCTATTCGATTATAGAATAATGTTACCTGGCTGCCGTGTGCTGCGCACACTTTGCAGCTAACAGTTAATTACGCTCTACAAAAAATTTGCTCACAAACAAAAAAAATAAGAAAATTAGTACATTTTTTCGATTCACCAAAACAACAAGAAAGATTAGAAAAAGCTCAAATAAATGTAATGGAAAGAGATAATTTACCTTTACCTAGTTTGGTAAATACTGAATTTTATTTTGAGGAGGAAGAAGCTGGTGAAGTTAACGATGGGGATACAAATTCGGAGCTATCAAATATAAATACTATTTCTAAACCACTTCGTCCAATTAAGAATTGTCCAACACGATGGAATTCTACATATCGTTCTTGGAAAAGGTTATTAAAACTAAAAGATGCAATAATCTGGTTAGAGGCTAATTTAAAAATTTCACGGAGTCCAGATGATAAAAAAGATGGACAAAGCCTTAAACGATGCTTACCTGATGAAAATGAATGGAAACTAGTTGAAGAACTAGTTAAAATTTTTGAACCGTTTGAAATAGCAACTGAAGCATTCAGTGCCGAAAAATATCCTACGCTATCGGTTGTATATCCTATAATCGAAGTTCTAAAGTCTGAATTTGGAAAAGATCCAAATTTAATTCTAAATGAAGACGATTTCGATGAAAAATACTGTAATTAATATAATAAATTATTGGTTTGTATTTGCTACTATATTACTATAAAATATTAATATTTACCTTTTACAATCAAATATAGGTAGCGATAGTAGCAATAGTGAAAGTGAAGAGGTTCAGGGGTAGAAACTTGTGACGTTCAATCAGTAATTGCTCAAGTTAAACAAGCAATTTACAATTCACTTTGAAAATATTGGGGTGAACCAAAATATGCCGGTCTTTTGGCAACTCTACTAGACCCAAGGCTCAAAAAAATGCGTGCTTTGTCTAATTATTTTAAAAATGAAGCAATTAGAGCATGCCATGAAGAACTTGATAATATTATTATCGATATAGCATCCGTACAATCCACTGCTTCTTCTGGTGTAACTTCAGCAAATTGTTACTTTGCATCAATATTTGATGATAAGGATGATGATAATCTATTGAATGATAATGAATTAGACAAATATTTGGATACTGATAAAGTACCTATTGCCCCACTGGGAACTCAACCTTTGGTATGGTGAAAAGAACGAGAAAAGATCTTTCCAAAATTAAGTAAGTTGGCAAAAAAATACTTATCTATTCCAGCCACCTCCGTTTCAAGTGAGCGCTTATTCTCTGATGCAGGAAATCAAGTAACACCCAAGCGATCTCGTCTCAATCCAGAAATCGTTTCCCAAATATTATTTCTAAAAAGAAATAGTGATTTAATTAGTATTACATAAAAAATTGAATTTTTTTATATTTAGTATTCTTTTTTTTTTTCTCTATTTACTACCGCAAAGTGCCATATAAAAGATCCCCTTATATTTCAGTTCCCCTATGAATTAGACCCGGATCTATAATATAGAATAAAATTTTGGCAAAATGTAGGAGACTCAGGGTATACAGATAGAAAAATACTAAGAAAAAACTAAAGAAATAAAATAAACCTCACCTCCGGTCTAAATATAGATTTTAAAATCGGTGGATCTTTTATATGCCACTTTATGGTACTGCATGTATTTTAGAATATAATTATAAATTATAAATAAATAAATATTGTATAAAAAGTGAATTTTCATGAAAGTAATGTAAGATTAAGTTAGATCAGTATAAGTTTTTGGACAAAATAACAAATTTTTATCGTAATAATCACGTGAAGTACAATTTTTTTTGCTATCTTAACCGGGTTAGCCAGGTTAACCGGTTACTCAGGTCAGGTGAGTTAAAACCGGGTTGTTATCTGGTTTTGAGTTTGAAATATGGGTCGGTTATCCGGAGAAGAAATTTTATACGGGCCTAATCTCTAAAGTATAGTTATTATTACAACAGCCAAAATATATTGCATTGGATAACTACAACTACCAAGTACCAAAACTTAGACTATATTATCTATGACCTAAACCCACCAGAGTATTCTATATGTCCCACTCATATACTCAACCTGGTTTTTCTTTACTGAAACTTAAAAAAAAGTATATATGTTTTTATAATAAAATAATAATATTTTGAAAATATAATAAATATGCTTTTTATATAAAAAAATATTTTAATAATGTTTTTATAATATATTAATAATATAATAAAAATTTTAAAAATAAAATAAAAATTTAAATCTGTTTCAAAAATATTATAAAATTATTATAAAAACATTATTATTTTATTTTAAAAATAGTTTAAAATAAATTGTTTAAAAATATTTTAAAATATTATTTTAATATTATTAAAAATATTATAAAAACATTATTGCTATATTTTAAAAATACTTTAAAATAAATTTTTTAAAAATGTTTTTAAAGCATTATTTTAATATTATCAAAATTATTATAAAAACATTATTATTATTATTTAAAAATAACTTAAAATAAACTTTTAAAAATGGTTTTAATACATTATTAAAAATATTGTAAAAATATTATTATTATATTTTAAAAAAAAATTTAAATAATTTTTTTAAAATATTTTTAAAACATTATTTTAATATTATTAAAAATATTATAAAAACATTATTATTATATTTTAAAAATATATTAAAATAAGTTTTTTAAAAATATTTTTTAAACCAAAATTATTTTTAAAAAATGCTTATATCTCGTAATTTTGCTTATGAAACCATCCTTTGTATTTTAACAAAAAATCTTTTTTGCAAGATTTTGGGGTAAACACATTTGTCTAAATCATTATATTATTGATTTGTTTTATTTATATTATATTTAATATTATAAAATATATTATAATATAATATATTTATATAATATAAATATTTATATTATACTATAAATATGAAATTTATTTAGTTTAATAATGTTTTAAAAATGTTTTTATTAATATTACTAAAACAGTTTTAATATATATTATTTATATTATTATTATTAACTTATAACTAGTAATTATTATGTTTTTTAAAATATAATAAAAACATAATAAATATATAATCATAATATTTTTAATTTTTTTATAGTTTCAGTAAAGTTGTACCTTACTTGTCCACTAATAGTACCTGTAGTGCTGCCGCCGCCAGGTTTGTATCTCAAGCCATTTTTTAGTGCTACCGCAATCTGGCCCGTATCTCAAGCCACTACCTTCTTACTAGTATGTGTAGCATGATACATGCCCTTACAAAGTTCACTAACCCCGGTACTCCACCCATTTCTCTTTCAGTTTTTTTCCAGTTGCTTTCCTTACCCCTACCTCACTTGCTTTCCCCGGTTACATTCCTACTCCCAATCTGAGGACCCGGAAGGAGTGGTCTACCATTGGCGAACCCAATGGTCTCTCTCTCCTTGGTATATGCTTCTGTAACACATATCCTTTTTCTCCAGTGCAGTCTGATTGGTAGAGCCCCGCTATAGGCCCTTTTTGTCGTAAGTTTGCTTCCAGTCAGTCTGCTTCTCGGTCAGTCTGCTTCCGGTCTGTTCCCATCGATTTCTGTTTAAGTACCGTCCGAAGTCGACTACCTCTTTGCTCGGGTCTTGCCAAGTATGGTTTCCTTTGTCCTATAGTTCTGTGCATAACATAGCACCTGCGCTCCCTAGAATCTATGCGCCCAGTTCTGTGCATAACATAGCTTTAGAGCTCCCAATATGAGTTAGTGTAACCCAGAAAACAGATTTGTAAATCTGAGCTTAGAGTTCAGGTTTAGGGATGGGCAATTATATTGTACCGTATAATAAAAATGGTATAATAACCGTATAATTGGTATAGTATAATTAAAGTAATATCGTATAATTGGTATAATATTTAGTGTAACAAAATTAACCAATAACAATTAAGAATAATATATTATATTTCTTAATTATACTATAATAATACACAAAGATGTAACATTGAATTTCAAAATAATTACCCATTCTGCTATTATATACAACAATCATCTAATCACAAATTTTTTCTACCTATTAAATAACAAAAAAAATTAAATAGAAATATTAAGTAGTATGTCTGGCATAATCCTGGTCTGTTTTCTAAAAAGTCTAGCAAAACTAGTTAAAAAACAAGTTTATATCCCTGTCAAAAATAATGCTATAAACCAGTCTAACTCTAGTGATTTAACTTTAAAATAACAAAAATTTATAATATTGTAATTAGAAAAGTAACTTTAATAAGTAACTTTAATCCAAAGTACTTTCCATATTCAGATCGCATTTTTTGGAAATAGCCAATCAAAAACAGTAAGATATACATTACATAAACCAGTCTAACTCTAGTGATTTAACTTTANTTCTAAAAAGTCTAGCAAAACTAGTTAAAAAACAAGTTTATATCCCTGTCAAAAATAATGCTATAAACCAGTCTAACTCTAGTGATTTAACTTTAAAATAACAAAAATTCATAATATTGTAATTAGGAAAGTAACTTTAATAAGTAACTTTAATCCAAAGTACTTTTCATATTCTGATCACAGTTTTTTGGATATAGCCAATCAAAAATAGTAAGATATACAAACTCAAAATTTTTATGAGAGTTTTTTTTTAGATTTTGATATGTTCAATCCAAAATAGTAAACTGCGCAAACTCAAATTCCCATATAATCACAGTTTTTTTTGTTTATGGTCAATTAAAAATGTTAGACCAAAAATTAAATTATATAAATAATAATAGATAGACATAATTGGTAAGTTTAACTCTGTTGTCATTATTAACACATCATGATGATTGTATGTAAAAATAAATTTTCCCATACAATGGTTATGTTTTCTGAAGATGGCCAATCAGGTATCTTGTTATGGACATGACAGATTGATAGCAGGATAATTTTATAATGTTTTGATGATTAGGAAAACAAGCTAATTAATATATAAGCTATATACTTAATTTAATAAAAGTATGTAATATATATCTGATATATAGTTATTATACGGTTAATATATGGTATAATAACTTGGTTATTATACTACAATTTTTATTATACCGTATAATTCCTATCCCTATTCAGGTTACCATAACACAGGTAAATTTTTCAAAAATTGTCTCCAATGGGATTTGAACTCTGTATCTTTTGTTACAACTACTTGGGAGGTGACAACACTCCAACTACACTATGTCGCTATACCCCATTATATTACTTTGTTCTTATTTTTTGGAACCTATAGTTATATAAAAATATTAGATTTGCTAACTATACAAATAATTGATCATGATTGATTAAAGATTATAATCATTATAATCAATTAAAAATTATAATCAATTGAACTAACTTTTAAAATTAATTATATCAAGTTCAAATTTCTAATTGCAATCAATTAAACTTTATTATCAATTATAGCTTTTTGATTGATTATAATTAATCAAATGGCTATGATCTATTATTAAGTTTGATTAATTATGATTGAACAAAAAATTTCATTATCAATTATGACCAATTTGACCAAGCAATCAGTCATACTATATTTGATTTCAATCTCTAATCACAAGTACCAATAATGAAAAAGCTATGGCAAATCTATAAGTACCAACAATATACCAAAAACTATAGTAAAACTATAAACTCTAATGATACTAAATGACATTAAGACAATAGCAAAAAATTAAGAAAGCAAAGATACATAGTATGCCAAAAAAATAACAACACTATTGAAATTGAAGCCACCAACAGACAATATGAGTACAAATAATGGCAAACATGATATAAACTATTAATAACTATAGAAAAAAAAAGAAAAAAAAGAAGAATGTGATAACATAGTGTAGTTGAATTGTTGTTACTCTCTTAAATAGTTGTAACAAAAGGTATAAGTTCAAATCTTACTGAAAACAATTTTGAAAAATTTATTTGTATTACAGTAACCTGGACTCTAAGCCCAAATTGTAGAGTTGTAACCTGGATTACACCAACTCACATTGAAAGCTCTAGCACTATATTATATACAAAACTAAAGCATATAGATCCCAGAGGATGTTGGTGCTATATTACATACAGAATTGTAAAACAAGAAAAACATATTTGCCAAGATCTGAGTGAAAAAGTAGCCAGACTTTTAACGATACTTGAACAGGAATTAGATAGAAACTGACTAGTAGCGAACTGACTGAAAGCTATTATACAATTTTTTAAGAAACTATTGAGTTCACCAATAGCAAACCAACCCTTTTAGATCATTGAATTGGAAGTAGATCTGTAAGGGCATGCCATTTATTACATAATTTTTGCCATAGATACATGGTCAGAGGTAGTGATCATGTCTATATATTATATTAATCAATCAGAATTAGATAAAATAATCACACCATACATGGGTAGAGATAGCTACTAAGTAAAAAATATTACATAATAAATGGCACACCCCTAACTAAAAGAAAAAAAGCTTTTGGGAAAAAGAAACTAAAAAAAAAAAGAAAAGGTAATAGGGTTAGATAAACTTTACAAGGACAAAAGTAGGTAACAGTAGTAGTTTAAAGTAACCCCTAACTGCAATTATAAGCTTCGATAAATATATAAGTTATCAAAGTATAGGTGATACCTGTGTGGGACAAAAAAACACTTTACCAAGTCTCTCACTAAGGATAAATTAGTCCTAAAAATGCAGTTAGTATCTAGAACAAAGTTCTAGTAATACAAGATAGAATAGCAAAAAGCAAGGATTAGAAGATTTATATAGATATGCTAGTATGTAGGTTGCAGGTATGGCAACTAGTATAGAGCTCTCAGATACTACTTAAATAGGCAACCAAAAGTTGCAAATGAGGCTAGTTGTACTCTTGTCAATATACAAATGTCAAATATCCTTTCATATAAGGCGTTGAAATCTAATATATCTTGAATAAAAGCCAATTTTCAAAGTAAGCACTTTGACTAAAAAAAAAAAAAA
>QKWP01001689.1:54787-80457 GCA_003550325.1 Gigaspora rosea | reverse complement strand
TGTGCTTCAATTCATAAGAAAAAACTCTATAGTAAACAATTGAAAAATACTCGTATCTTATGATCTATCAAACCGATTTTTGATGATTTTACTACCATTAGAATCACAAGAATTTGCTCTACAACTTTCAATTAAGCAATAAGAAAGAGTTACTTAATAAAAAAATTACTTTTATATGTAAGCAAGCCCCATTCGCACACTATAGAAATTTACTATTAAATTCCGCCGTGATTTATTATAAAATGTCGATCATTTTATACCCTTTATCTGCGATCTTCCACTTAATTTTTTTTTAAAGTAGCTGGTGATACACAAGATCATGATCAGATCTATTTTAGATCATCTTAAGTACCGTATTTAAGCTAAGTTTTTTTTTAATTGATTTTTTTTATTTATTATATTTTTTTTGTTTCTAATGATTATTTTTTTTGTTACAGTATATCCTTTTTCTTTAGAACGGTTAGAACAGAAAAAAATAGTTTGTAGATTACATGAATCTACATAAGTATTAAAATAAGTAATTTTTTTTTATTTTTTCCTTGTTTTTTTTTGTTAGCTTGTTACAACTTTACTAATATATTTTTGATCTTTTATAGTGTTTTGTGAATTTTTTTGACGCTTTTCTGATTCTTGTAATCATACAGCATTCTTGGTGATTTGGCGGCATTTGTGGTAATTCGATGATATTCCTGCGGTAAAGCGACAGCGTTTTTGCAATGAAGTAATAGCGTTCTTGCGGTAATTTGACAGTGTTCTTGTGGTGATTTGACGGTGTTGTTGTGGTAATTCGATAGTGTTCTTTTTTGATTTTACAGGCTTCTTGCGATAAAGTGACGGCGTAGTAATTTGATGTTGTAGTAAGTAAAGTGACGTGCTAACTTAACGGCATTTTTGTTGTGTGCTTGTATACGTTCTTGTGGTAAATTACAATGCTCTTGTAGTGAATTGATAGTATTATACGCGTTCTTGTAGTAAAATGGGCGGCGTTCTTGTGGTGATTCAACAACATTCTTGTGGTAATTATACGGCATTCTTGTGGTAAAGTAACGACATTCTTGTGGTAACCTTGGCGGCATTTTTGTAGTGAATTGATGGTGTACTTATATGCATTTTTGTGGTGAATTATGTTGTTCTTGTTGTAAATTGATGGTATTCTTGTATATGTTCTTGTGTTTTTTTTTCTTGTGGTGAAAATAATATAATACCTTTGTAATAAAAAAAAATTTATATTATAAATTTATATTTATTATATATTAAAATAAATATTGTTGTAATAAAATAAAAATAATTAGAAATTTATAGTAATTGTGTAGTAGAATTAGTACTTGGTATATTACAATGTATTTTTTTTTTAATAATAAAAAAATGTATATACAAAATTTTTTTTTTTTATTAACGACTATGGGGTCGCAAATTTTCACAGATTTTTAATAATTGGTCTTTTAATAAAAACTTTCACAATGTTAATTGTTAGAGATCTGCGCAGAAAATTAAATCTGTGCAGAAAATAAAAAAAAATTTCTTCAACGATTGCCAGCAGGGTCGCAGATCTGCATTAATTTTTAATAATTGTTTTTTTTAAAAATTTGTACAGATCTGTACTAAAAAAACTTTCCCAATGTTAAACTCTCTCTAAACTGAACAAAATCTTCTAGAACATTTGTAAATTTTATTATAAAGTTCGGATAAGCCATATATAACTTTTTGAAAACTAAACTTTTTCAAATTTTTACATAGTAAAAAAAAGCAGTCCTAGCAGTTCGGATTAGAGAGAGTTGACTGTACTATATAATAATTGTTAGGTTTCTAATAATAATCTTATAACATGACTGCTAAATAAAAAAAAAGTTAATTATATATAAAATAAAAGCTATCTATACTTTTAATAAATATTTCTTGACACCCATCAATCCAAATCTAGTAAAAATTTTTTTTATTTCTGTAAACCAGTATTGGACTATGACATATATGACCAATATAATCTATATGACTAATCATAGATTATATAATCATTTTGCAAGTATATATGATTTATAACATTATATGACCAATATGATCTATATGACTAGTCATAAATCATGCAAGTATATATAATCTATGACTTTTAGTTATATAGATAACTTGTATTTTTGTGAAATAACATGCTTGTGCATCACTACACTCCTAGATCTGCCATGTAACTAATGCAACATTTTTGATCATCTGCATGATTGTCAAATCTGTATCTATTATGACATTCCAATCATACACATGATTATTACAATATCATTATTCACAGTAAATGCCAGAAAGGTACCCAGGTCAGGTATTGTCAGATCTAGGTTAGCATTTAGCCCTAGTTTCATTAATATGCTAGTAATAAGTTGTATGTACATACATATGTACATAGAATCCATGTATGCGTTGCTGTATTAGGTAGTATGTTTTATCATATAAATGATATTAAATATTTGTTATTTTTATAAGTTAAAAAATCAGCAATTTGTATATATTTTTTTTTAAGATTGCTTAAACATATATATAGACATATGACTATTAATCAAGACTGGAATGTGTGACAGGTTATGCATATTGTTGATCATACATCGAAATGTGCAAAGTTCTTTAAAGTTCATTTATATTTAGTTTAGGGTTAGGGTTAGGATCAGATGTTAGCAAAATGTATAGTAAAATCGTTCAAGGAAAACTTTTTATTAAAGCATGAAAAGTGGTTTCTTATGCAGTTTACCGATTTTTTGGCGAGTTTTCTGATCGTGTAACATTACACCTAATCTTGAAATCTGATTGGTAATCTGGCCACACATTCCGGACTTGCCATGTTATAATACTGTAATAAAATTATAATCATATCGATCATATTATGTCATATGATTTTAATCATATGATTTATGATTTAACAACTATATGATTTAAAAACATTTATATGACATATAAATGGGCCAACACTGCTGTAAACTCATAGAATTAAAAAAAGAATTTAGATATATGGATATAAGAAATTTTTATTAAAAATTCAAAAAAAAATTAGTAGCATCTTTGATTTTATAGATACAATACCTTTGAATGAAGATTACTCTACAATTACTTGATTAAATTCGATCAAATTTTTTAGAATTAAAAAAAAATTTTTTTGTTGAATTTGGATAAGAAATTTTTATTAAAAATTCAAAAAAAAATTAGTAGCATCTTTGATTTTATAGATACAATAACTTTGAATGAAGATTACTCTACAATTACTTGATTAAATTCGATCAAAATTTTTTTTATTTTAATTCTATAAATTCTTAAAATTTTTGTTGAATTCGATCAAGTAATTATCAAGTAATCTTCATTCAAAGTTATTATAAATATAAAATAAAAGCTGTTGCAAAATTTTTTTTACTTAATGAAATTTTCTCAATATCCATCTGTCCAAATTCGATAAAATTTTATAAATCAATAGAATTAAAATAAAAAAAATTTTCATCGATGGGTGTCGAGAAATTTTCGCTTAAAGTTTGAAAAAAGAAAAATTTTTACATAGTACAGTCAATCAAAATCTGTGTCAATTTTGGTAGGGTAACATGATTTCGTTGATAATTTCATATCGGAACAGTTTTAAAACATCAGAAATCGCCTAACAACCGAGCAAATTTCACAATAAATAGTATAGTGTTACAGCATTTCATGATTAGACGACTCGGATTATATACAATGCATGATTCTAGAAAATATATTTGATCCATTTTATTATGAAATCAAGAAATTTGCATATCAAACTAGTAATAAAATACAGTCAATTATTAATAGCTTTGTTAACAATAACGATGATGTACCAAAAAGTTAATGTAACACCGAATAATATACAGTACAAGTAAATGCCAATGAACTAAATAAATCAATATTAGTTTTGTTTTTGGTTCAATTAATTATTAAACACAAATTCGTATCTAATATCCAATTTAGTTACAATATAATTAATTTAAAGAATTACAAATAAGTAATTTCCCATAAATGTTCATCTCCAAAAATACTCTTGCTTATAAATTATTAGTCGTACAATAAATGCTCAGGCAACTCATCGGGAATTGGATTTCCTCTTAGTCGTTCATCAATTAAAAACATACCAACACTAAATTCGTTTTTGGATAAACGTCCATCTTCATCAGTATCCAAAAGTTCCCTTAAATAAATAAACATATTACTTTTTTGTTCGCATTTGAATATCGTAAATTAATACAAAAATAAAGCATTTCTTTACCATATTTTACATAAAGTTTGATTATCCAGTCGACTTCGTACGTATATTTCCTTGACAACAGCTCCTAGTAAAATAAAAACGTTTGATATAGACAATATTCTTAAATTCAGATAGTTAAAACTAGTAAAAGATATTCACCGTCAATATATCCATCATCGTCCTTATTTGCTTCAAAGACAGTTTCATAACGTTCTCTCGCATCAGGCTTAATAACTTGAGATAAATTATGTTCTAGAATAATTCACATTCATATCAAGATAAAATATTTTGAACATTCTGATCAATTTACATATAAGTGTATAGAGTAGATTAAAATTACCTTTGAAAGGATTATTATGCTGTATTGGTCTACGAGGAATTTTAATTTCTGTATTACTAGCTTTCTTTGGAGGAATCGATGGCTTCAGAGAATTTGATTTTGTTAATGTATTAGAAACCATATTGGACGCTTTTGATAATGTAAATCCATTATTAGCATTATTACTGGCTTTCGACTTCTGTGCGTCTGACACATTTCCTTTGCGTAATTCTCCCACTTTATCATCAAAAGCCTCGCCTGCAGCTTTTTGTGCTTGCTTATCAGCTTCATTTTGAGCAAATTTTTCCATGCGGTTTAAAAATCCATCAGGTACTTTTTTTCCGTATTTTGATTCACCATATTCAGCTAAATATTCATACAATTAATTAAGAAAAATAGAATAATAATATTTTTATACAAGTAAACTCACCTTTGCCTTGTGCGAATGCCTGCGATATGCCCCGTCTTGCAGCTTGCCCTGCCATATCTTGTGAAGTACTCTTTACTTTGTTTTGAGCTTGATCAATCTTTTTTGAATCCAGCACCTTGGCCTTTTGTGAACTTTAAATTAATATTAAATATTTAACAAATCATACAATTAACGGTTTACTTACCATTTGTCCGGATTTCGTGGATCTTGAAGGTATCGGAGGCGCATCATTATCACCATTTGTTAGTGAAGAAGGATTCCTCGGCGGTAATGGAGGTTTCGAAGTATTTACAGTATCATTATTACCATCGTTTGTTAGTGAAGAAGAAGGCTTCCTTGGCGGCAATGGTGGTTTCGAAGTACTTACAGTATCATCTTTAACTCGTCTTGGAGGCACAACAGGTGCTATTTTATTACTTAAGCTGGACGAATTAGGCTTTGGTGCAAGAATTGGAGGCCTCGCTGGAACTACTGGTTTTTGTGATTGATTAACATTACGATCGAAATTTGCCTTAAGATCCTTAACGGAAAGTCTTGGTATGTCTTCCTCATTTGGTTCTAGGGAGCTCTGCATTGTGCGAAATGAAATGACAAATTATACGTTGTGGTTGTCCCAAACTATACGACCTGTTGTGAACCTCCAGGATTATGCAAATATCAATGAAAATTATCAATGAAAATTATATGACTTTTAATAGCATTTGCCAGATAAGTGGGTAACATAAAACAGATAGGTAAGGTTACTATTAAAAACAAAAAAATTTAAAGACATTTTTTTTTACATAGTAATTTTGCTAATTTTGGAATTTCGCATAATAAATAAGCAAATTCAAACTTGTCCTATCAGCGCGTACAGTGGACTTCGTATTTGGTATATATTGTACATATTTATATTATTGTACCCCGGATTGGATTGGGGATTTTTTTGGCCAGAATTAGATCTTTAGGTTAGTGGTACAGGCCGATGAAACACTGATCTTAAAAAGAGCTCAACAAAACCAAAGTGTTTTTTTATATCTATATCAAACGTAATTTTTTATCACTAGGATTTTTGCCATGGCGGGATGTCACTGATCCAATCACCGTTTGTCAAATAATCAAAACCTTATCATTATCGTATGAACTAGATTACGATAAGATATTTCAAACAGTGATTGGATGCTGTCGCAGTGACGTACTCATTTAGCGAATTTTTGCCCTGGCAAACTCTATTACTTTGTATACGTATTAATTTTTATTTTTTTTTGAATTATGTGTTTAATTGTCTATGCACCCCTTTCGTTCTTATATTCGGGAGATGGCTATTAGATTTAGAATAAAGGTGGTTTATATATAGTAAAATCGCATTTTTAACATCTTTCCTTAGTATATCAAGACCGTTTAAATATCCATTTTTTACATTTTCGTGGTTTTGTCTTTGTCGTCTCACTTTGTGGTGGGTAGTAGTAAATAGCAGATTTCTCTAGATAATTAATGTTATGGTAATAAGAAGGTGATTGAAAGAAAGTGTTTATTCTTAGTTGTTTCTATTTTCTTATCCCTTAAACCCCGTTTCTTGTGCAAATTTGTTAAAATTTTGTTATTATTAATATCTCATGATTCAATGATGATTTTGATATCATTCGATTCGTCTTGACGAGACGGTTCGAATACTATCAAAATTGTTAAATTCTGATCACTAGATATTTGCACAGTTCTCTGCGCCGCCAATTGTTTTTTACAAATATGGTTAACGATTTAGATCCCATTAGAATCGTCTCGTCAAGACGAATCGAATGGTACTTTTTTTTTTTTTACTAGACTTCTAAACTAGTTAGTCTAAAAAAATAGGTTTACTAAAACTTCACTTTATCATTATTTTATCTTTGATAGTAAACTATACAGTTTTATTTTATATATCTATTAATTCTTATTGTATATACCGTATTTATCTGACATATGTACCCCCGTGCGATGTACCCTGTAGCAGTTTCGAAGTCCATTTTTTTGATTTATACCCGGGTATTATGCCTGTGAGATGTACCAAGCATCCAGACATATGTACCCCCGTTAATACAGTATACCCCAGATTCAAGTACCCTGGTACTAAAACGAACAAGGGAAATACTCCGGGTACATATGGCGGATAAATACTTTTTTTCCTCTTTGGCAGGCTTGCCAGTACTTTTATTTTATTGAATTAAGAATAAATGAATACAAGATTCAATCCTAAAACAACCACCCAAAGTCAATGAAATATTAAAGTCTGATCTTATCTAGCTGCTTTAAAGGTGCCCAGCTGTGCTTGTCACACTAATTTCACAAAGAAATTAGACACATTTAGCTAACCCCATCAAGCAGAATTCTCTTTAAATCCCTCTCATCTAGCATTGATGTCTGGAATACATATGGGGAGCGGTCAATTAAAACACGGCTTATGGCATTTTTTGCAAAAATGAGTTAACAATACTATCAAATAAAGCATGCATTTGACTATATAATTTAGCATTTAAAGCATCGATTTTGCATAATAAAATTTTTGTCAATGCCTATTTTTCTAAATGCTGTATGTAATTAGAAGCAATCTAAAAATAGATTTTAGAAATTAGCTTGTTGATCCTAGTGTTTGTAGTCGATTTTTGCTTAGTCGATTTTATCGACTAAGCCGACTTAGTTAACTGATTTTTGAAAAAATTGACTTAGTCGATTTTATCGACTTAGCCAGTTTTAACCAATCAAAATGCGGCAAAATTGCAAGTCGTAATAACAGCATGATATAGTAATGCATGAGTTTATATAATTCCCCTTATAAACAATAATGTAATAAAAGATACACGATTAAATACTTGTTATTGTACGGGTATGTAGTGAATAACCGTGGCCGAAGGCCACGGGTTATTCATATACCCATACAATAACTATATTATTTCACGGTGTCTGGCGTACAATCCCGTGCAATAACCAAATGAAAAAAGCATGGGTTGTTACATAAGACCTGTGGAATAATAAACTTTTACTGTAATATTTTGCCCTTTCATTGCATAATGAATAACCTTAATTCACCATGCAATATTCGTGATAATAATCACATTTGTAAATTTACTGCTCTCTATTAATTTATCATTTCGGGAATAAATGATCTAGGACACTATGTCAAAAATAGAAACTTTAAAAGAGTTGATCATACCTTTATTTATTAATAATATTCGGGATGTTATATTATATTAATACTGCGCGTTAACAACCAAATATTCGAGGTTGAATTTGTGCTTTATTCTCAACCGGTCATTACAATAAATCCAAGTTTAGAGCAGATATGCAGAAATCCCTATTAAAAAATTTATCTAGACAGTTCTTCTATTCATTTGTTATATAACCACAATGTAATAAAGATGTGTAATTGTATGCGTTTACTTTTCTTTGTTCTGATTGAATGCTACTAAGGAAAATAAGACTTCGGGCTTTCGAGTTTAGCCTACTAGTAACATATATGATCAGATGTTTTATGGGCTAAATCCGATAAAGAACTAATGATTAACTTGAAAGCCCGAAGTCTCATAACTAGAGGTGCAGGCGAATCGTCCCAATAGCCGTGACTAGCTAAAACTTATGTTGTAACTAGATATGGAAATCATTGTGCGATTCGCTTGCATCTCTACTCGCAACGTTCATATTAAATTTAAAAAAAAATAAAATAAAACAATCGTAAAAAGTGCAGTGGTATAATATTATATTGTGCTATATAATATAAAATAAAAAATATTTATTTAATGCCTTGAAGTTTTTGCATCGCTACAATTTAATTACAAAATTTAATAAAATTCGATTCTCAAAAAGATTCAATAAATAATTAAGATGGAAAACGATTAAACACTTGACAAAGAATTTGTTGATTGGGATTGTACGTATAACGCGTTTGAAGAAACTTATAATCCTGATTATAGTCCAACGATTTAGACGATAATATGTTAGATAATGAAAATTCAAATGAAGACGATAGTTTAAACAAAGATAGCAATAACTATACTGAAAAAGATAGAGATACCGTAGTTCAATCGTTGCCTATTACCTCTTACTTTCCTCAAAGTGAAACCTCTACAAAAACAAAATTAAACCAAAAAGCAATAAATAGAAAAAAAAAACCTGGAAAAAGCTAGGTATAGAAATATACTCGTCAAGACAGATTAACCAAAAAAAAATATTGTATGGTCTATATAGATAAGGGTGATGGTACTTCTGAATGCTGCCCAACGGTATTTATGCCCGCGACGTCAACAACAAGCATAGCCGCTCATTTACGCACTGAACATCGAATTTTTAAAACTAAAAAATGGGAACCGCAACCATCTATATTAGCAACTGTTCAACCAATGATCGATACGATATTTCAAAAGCAAAAAGAAAGTAATTTACCTCTTTCGGAAAATCAACAAAATCGTATTATATATCGGTTGGTTGCCTGGCTAGTCGAAGTGATGATGTCCTTGGACTGTATAAATAGTGATTGGTTTCGAGACTTCTGTTATGAAATTAATTGACACCCTGCACTAACACAATTAAAAACGTAATAAAGAAATCAGTAATTTATACTAACGATATGTTAAAGGAGATGATGAAACAAACGATGGTCTCTGCTTGTATAACCACTGATTTATGGACACAAAATCATGTTCCATATATTGGTATAACCGCCCGTTGGCTTTCAGAAGACTTCACAATATATCAATCTCTTATTACAATTGAACATTTTGCCTATCCGCACACAGGAGATAGAATCGAAGATTTTCTATGCAGAGTCCTTGTAGAATAGGAGATATTTGATAAAATTAGTGCTGTGGTAATGGATAACGCATCATCTATGGAAAAGGCAATACGACAATTAGGTACTACTCACCTTGGTTGTACGGCCCATACAATTCATTTTGCAGTTACTGATGGTTTGAAAAAAGTGAAACCTTGGTTGGATGAGCAAAATCATTAAATAATTTTTTAGTAAATCGAGATAAATACAGGTAGGGATGTATTCTAACTTAATGCAAAATAATTATATAAAATTATAGTAATTTTGTAACCCTCAATACAGGGCACAATTTCGAAAAATTCAACGCGACATAATTGAAAAAAAAAATACAAATCAGCCTTCTGTAAATATGCATATCTTAGAGCCTATATCAAGTGATACCGCCACCAGGTGGAATTCGACTTACTTTGTTCTTAAGCGGCTTCTTGAGCTCCAAGAATCAGTTGTAGAATTGGTCATATACCTAGTTAACGATCCAGACCGTACAGTTCGTGCTGATGGCAATAAACTAAAAGAAAGAATGTTATTAGATAAAGAGTGGAAAGGACTAGAAGAACTTTGTCAAATATTGTATCCTTTTGCACGAGCATTGACATTCATGGGTGGTGATCAATACCCAACACTGGGTATGATGTATCCGACTATAAGGCACCTTTTTAGAAATTTAGATCAAATTAAAAATATGCTTACACATTCCTCTGTTATTGAAACACACCAAACTCTTCGTACGTCCATGGCATCTAGATGGGAAGTTCCAAAAATAGTAGGATGGCTTGCTACGTTTCTTGACCCCCGGTTTAAGTCATTGTCAACTGCATCACATGCAGTGCAACAAGAAGTAATGCAGAAACTACGTCGAAAATGGAATTTTCTCAACAAGAAAGCGGCATACCTATTAATCAAGATCCAATGACAGATATGGCTTCTTTCTTCGATGATAGTATTGAAATTGCTTCCCTTTCGCCCGTCGACATTGAGCTTCAAACATACTTGTCAATTCTGGAAACTCCCAAATACGATCCAAAAAACCCACTTTATGAAAACATAACCCTTTGAAGTGGTGGAATGAACATAAAAGCGCATTATCCCTCCTTGCAGAACAAGACGAATCTTTTTGGGCATAACTGCGACTTTAGTGCCTTCTGAGAGATTATTCTCTGATGCGGGTAATACTATAACAGACAGGCACAACCGTTTAAATCCTGATACAGTTCACGATCTATTATTTTTAAAAGAAAATTCAAAAGTTATTAATGTATATCCCGGATTGTAAATAAAAACTTAAATAAAAACTATTAATAAGTACTGCCGGGAAAAAACCTTTAATCTTATATAAGATTTATAGGTTTTTTCCTGGCAGTACCCAAACACATAGCTGTTAAAGTATTAAGTGCGATTTAGTGTTTTGTTTGCAAATTTTACTCGTAAAAAAAACTTGCAACTTTTTGCAATTTTTTATCTTATAAATTGTATCAATTTATGAAGAAATAAAATTAAAAGTAGATCTTGAAATAATATGTATCACTACCGACCAATTATTATTATCTTTTTTATTTGACCAATCAGGATAGTAGATCTGATCATAGTCGATTATAGTCGACTAAGCTGATTTTTAAATATTAACTTAGTTGAGTCGATAAATTTGGATCGACTATAAACACTAGTTGATCCCTGCAGCATAGTCATAGAAAAGAGCTTGTATGATTGGCTAATTCATGTAGATCAAACAGGTTCTACTAATAATAGATCATCATTGTTGTTGTTACACTAAATTTAAAACGTGATTTTCTCAAAATGGGGGACGTCTAAAGCAGAGACAACTCATATTTAATAATTTTTTCAATTAACTTTAGGGTTAGGGTCGTCCTATATGAAAAATGAAAAAAAACAAAAAAAATTTTGTAATGACTAAGGCTAAGCTAAAAAAACAAAAACTAATTACTAACAACAAACTAAAATAAGTCTAAGCTATATTATAAAAATTATATAATACTATGCAAAAAAGCACTTTGTCTTAGGGTTTTTTAAAGTTGAATTGAATTAAATATCAGGCATATTTAAATTTGATCAATCAAATAAACCCTTGATTTGAATTTGATTTGATCAAATCAAATCAAATTTATTTGTAATTTTTAAAAAATACAACTAGCCACATGTACAACTTTTGGTTGTCTAATTTAAGTAGTCCACTCGAAGGTTCTATACTAGCTGCATACCTGCAACACAACTAGGGGATTGCCTATTTAAACTCTCTGGTTAGAGATATTAAGTAGTTCAGATGAACCGGGTTCAAACCTGATTCAACCTAGTTTTTTTAGTAGTTCATTTAGAGAAAAATTAACATAGTTTTCGAACCAGTTTCATAATCTAGTTCATAACTTGGTTTATAAATCTGGTTTATAAACTTAATTTATAAATCTAGTTTAGAAACCCAGTTTATAAACTAGTAGTTCAACTATAATACTAGTATATAGTTTTATTACTGTTTTATTGATAAAAGTAAATACACCAAAAAATATATACATGTTAAAATCTTGTGTAAAAGTACAGGTTTTTTTGGTACAATATCACTTATTATATTTGGTATATCTAAATATATCTAAGTATATATTATATGAGTATTGCCAAAAGAAAAGGCCATTCAGACTTTCAAGTATATTAGATTTTAATATACTTGAAAGTCTAAGCGGCCTTTTTTCTTGGCAGCACTCATATATTTAATATAAACTAAATATTTAAAGTAATGAATATAAAGTAAATTATTTACATTAAATAAACTTAGTTCATAAACTCGAGCTTGAACTTGAAGCCGACCTGAAGTTTATGCTTTGAGTTTATGAACTCAAATTCAAACTCAAGTTTAAACTTTAAAGTTAAACTAAAGTTCATGAACTTTAGTTCAGTTCGTTTTTTCTTTGAACTTCTTGGGACTGGACCAGAACCGGACTAAACGAACCACTTAACATTCCTATCTCTGGTCCAAGCTTCGTCTGCTAATCCTACTTGTATTACCAGTACAGCCCTCCAATACATTAGTTAGTTAAGGACAGTTCCAGATGCTAACTATATTTTTTAGGACTAATTTATATTCACAGGAAACTTGGTAGAGCAGTTCTTGTTCCACACAGGTATTACCTATGCTTTGGTAACCTACACATTTACTGAGGCCAATACTTGCAGTCAGAAAATACCCTGCAACTACTACCATTACCTACTTCTGCTCTTGTAAGGTTCACTCTAACCTAGTACTTACCATCATCTTCTTATTGGTCCTTCCCCAATATATTCCAAACTTCCAATCCAGTTAGTCTGAAAGGATCGATTTATCTGGCATTAGGTGCTTATAGTTTTTCTTCCTCTGGTATCTATTTCCAAAACATAGATTCTTTTTCTCTAGTGCAACTCCGGCAGTTAGGTTAGTGAATTCACTCCTCCAAAGGTCTTGTTGTTCAGTTCTCTGGCTCTGGTTTTCAGTACTCCAGTTCTGGTAGCACTATTAAGGATCTTTGCTACCTCCTTACTTAGGACTTGCCAAATGGGTTTTTGTTTTTCTGGTTCTTTGGATTTGTTTGTACAAAGATATACAACCATGCCCAAAATCTCCTATTCAAGATAGTGTACCAAGGCTATAAGTAATAAACCCAACTGATCGATGAGAAGCAGTTACCAGAACACAAATGTATTTTTTAAAATGTCGCCAGTGGAATTTGAACTCTTAAAGGGTAACAACTTACCAACTTCTCTAAGTTATCATACTCTAGTTAATCAATTTTCTGTATTAAATAAAAAATGTTTTTTAAATCAAAATAGCCCTAGTTTTATAGAACAATAAAAACAGTTGTCTTAATAAAATTTTGTATAAATAGCTATCGAATCTATAGTTTCAATAGAATCCCGAAATATATATAGATAGATCAAATATTAATTAGTTTGCTTATTTTTGGTATTTTTTATACAAATTTTTTCTATTTATAGTAATTTTTTTGCTTATTTTTGAGGTTTTTTCTGCAGATTTTACTACTTTTAGTAATTTTTATAATTAACCTAACCTATCTATGTATATTTCAGAATTCTGTTTCAATAAAAATTTTCAAATATTTGTCAAATCAAATTTAATATTTTGTCAATTTGAATTTGATTTGATTTGAAATTTCTATATTTGAATTTGATTTGAGATCAAATCTTTGATTGAATCAAATAAATCAAATTAAATTGCGGAACCCTAGGCTTAGTATTATATTTATATAAAGAAAATAATAAGCTATATCTAATTAAACACTCTAGAAAGAAATTTTAGTACAGAATTTTCTTCAAAATATCTCATATGTCATTCATTGTTTATTTCAAAAAAACCTGAAATTTACTTGTAATATGATTCCAATATAGTAAATATGTTCTCGAAATAGAAAGAGTAAATACTGCTAATCTTTTGTAGAAGTAAGCTAGATTTTTCACTTTTTGGTGAAATTCAAAAAGTCCAAGGAGAAATATCAAAGATACCAATATTTAAGAAGTATAAGTTTTATGCTTTAAAGAATAATATACTTGACTACAAGTATATTTCTGCACAAGCTTCTATAACTTTTGACAAAAAACTTTAGAGTTGTTGCTTTTTTATTTCTTCTATAGTAATGAAGTCTTTTACTTAGTAATGGCACTGAAATTGATTTTTGAAAAAGATTTATTTATTTTTATTAGAGAAAATTAAAAATTTTTATAAGGAAGAACAAATAAAATTTATTTAGATACGTTCCTTATAATTTCGTCTATTCAAAAAAAGTATTAAATAATTTTATCTTTCAAGTAAAATAGATTAAAAACAATTTCATCTTCAAATTTTAATTTTGGGGTTTAGAACATAAAATAATTTCATCCTTATATATACTTCTACCCAGAAAACAAAACCCAGAATAAGAGTTTTTTTTTATTTCTATTTTAGTTTTCTTATGTCTGATCTAAAAAAAACTTTTTATCCAAATTACTTCTAGATAAAGTTTTGATATATACAAATATACTGATTCCAAAGTTTTTATAGATTGAGTTTTATGGAAAAAATTGGTATAATTTATTTTTTTTTACAGTTATTTATTTTTTTTAAGAGATTGTTAGAAAGAATTGATGACAGATAAATGTGGTATATTTATATACTATTTATACTATTCTAATTTGTAATAATACAAACAAATTTTTTTCTTATATTATATCCACCGATTTGATTTTTTTTGTTTGTTTTGACGCACCCCAAAATTATAGTTACACAATATGCAGAGTGAGTCAGCTAGTTGATGCATTACTTAAACCAATAAAATTTAGAACATGTGATTACAATTAGACTGCTTATAAATACAAAATGTAGAAATTTTATGATATAACTTTTTAGCATATACTAGATCCAGGCCTACTACAGTATATGGTTTAAAAATCAGTAGAATGTAATAGGTTGGGTCTTGTATGCAATGTGTACAGTTTTTTGGATTGGATTGAATACTTATTCAAGCTGAAGCAGTTTATTATATAGGACAAGAAATCGCACGTAGAGTAAATCGATCAAGAAACCTGGGTATTATCTCCTAACAATACTCAAGCATTAAGTAATCAGCATGAAAAATTTAAAATTGATGTTTGCTATATTATATAATTTTATACTGTTGTTTTATTTAATAATAAATTACATTTTACAATATATTGTATTTATTCAATAGAGAACGTAAATTGGATAATGAAAAGTTTGCAGCAATTCGTATTCATCGACAATATAATATAACTAGTCATAGACATGATAAAGGTTTAATTAGTTATAATTTTTATCAAATAAACATAAAAATAAACAAATAATTTAATTCTAAATTTTTTTTTTGATTTTCAATTTTTTGATTTTTTTTAACTATTAGCAAAAGTTTTAAACAAATCAATCAAAAATAAAAAAAAAACCACAAAAACTAAAAAAAAATTAAAAGTGATTGTTATTGATTCTGAAGACTCAAGTAGAAATAATCATAAGGAAAGCTTAAACTTAAAATATCAAGAACAACTTTTAGTACTAAAAGGACATGAGCTACTGTATATTCCCGAAAATAAGCTACTCTGAAAATAAGCTACCCCCCTGATTTTTTTCAAAAATCTCAAAAAACGCGTTGGCAGTTGCTACATATAAAACTTTTTTTTTACTAAGTAAACTTCAAAAGTTCGATTAAGTAAAGTTGTTCAGCGCATCAAAATACACTTACAGTAAAAATTTGGTATCATTTGGACAACTTTTTATTAGTACGTTTTTCAATTTTTTCAAAAACGTCTATACGCTAAAAATAAGCTACCCTACATTTTTTCGTGTGATTTTTGGCCCAAAAAAGGTAGCTTATTTTCGGGAATATACGGTAGCTTTGAGAGAATGTGAAGCAAAAGTTCATTTAGTCGAATTAGCAAATCTTGAAAAAGAGCAAGCATTAAAGCCTACAAGTTAAGGATTTTAAAGCATTCGCTTTGTAAAAAAAAAAACTGCAAAATAAATCATGAACATTTCACTAACGTTTCTATTTCAAAAAAAAGTTTAAAGTAATTGTACGTGCCAAAAAATTATTTTGGTAACGTTATATAAAATCTTTTTTTTTACTATAAAAAAAAGTAAAAAAGTATTCTATAAGCATATGTATGTACAATTAGATAAAAATCTTGATTTTTGTTTGAGCAGTATGTGCAATCTCGTAAAAATCTTGATTGTTGTTAATGCAATCTCATAAAAACTTGATTTGTTATAACATTGCATATATATGACCATTTATTCTTTGTTCTTATATGAAACTAGAACCCACAATCTATTTAGACAGAACATATCAATTTATTAGTATAAAAAAAAAGATACAAAATATTTTACAAGTACTATACTATATCCACTATGCTATATTTCAAATCTATCACTACGTCTAGAATCTAATTACTATACTATATCCAGAATAAAAATGCTAGTAAAATTAATTTCACCTGCTACATTTACCATACTATGTTTTAGTTTAGACTGCTGTGCTGTATCTCAATTCCAATTACCTTGCTACATTTTAGTACAAACTATTTGCCAAGTCTAATTCTAACTACTGAGCCAAATCTAGTTCTAACTACCGTACTAAGTCTAGTTCTAACTACCGTACTAAGTTCAAAATCTAATACTTTACAAATTACCTTGCTACATTCTAGTTCAAATTATTGTACCAAGTCTAGTTCCAACTACCATGCTAAGCCTAATTCTAACCACTATACTAAGTCTAGTTCTAACTACTATACTAAGTCCAAAATCTAATATGCTATATCTAGTTCTAACTCGTATTATGTTCATGATTACCATGCTATGTTTATTCAAATTATTATTCTAAAAAAAATACAAACAGCATATGCAGTTAATACCATGGTTCTATTGTTATTACTATATTCAAGACAATTCAAATAGATGTGTATACTAAATAAAAATAAAACAAAACCTGACCCATAGATCTATGATGTCAAGTTAAAGTGCTTGTAGTAGATATTTTAATCTCTTAAAAAGTGTTATAATAAAAAATATATAAGTTCTATATACTAAACTAGTTTTAAAGATTTTTTAATAATAGGTTCTAGCTATATAGTACATATCTATAGTTTGAAGGATTGGTTGATCCCACGAATGATTGGTTGGGCGTAAGAAGTATATAATGAATGATGTGCATCAGTTAATTCGACTCTAATTTTTGGGGTGTTATTTTGATCAGATTATATTAAATTGGAATTCTTTTCTAATAAAATTATATTTCTAAAAATTAAATCGATAAATATGTTTATTATAAAACACACTTTTATAAGATTTGAATATAAAAATTGTTTATACAAAATTTATATATTAGTGTTTGTACTTGGTTAGAGTTAGAGTTTGAAAAGGGTTTTAGGGGCAAAGAACAGTTTTATTTAGAATATCTTGTACCAATTAATTAGCTAGTTTTTGAAATAATATACAGTATACATAGGTATAAAACACTATAGATGCATTTAGTAAAAGTTTTTTCTTTGATTTTAAAATTTTAAATTATTAAATTGATTACATCACAATAATTTTTACTAATTTATTTTTTAAATACAGTATTATATAGCGAATTTGTTTCTATTTAATATATTACAAAATTTAAGTTTGTTATATATAATATTAAAATATAATCATTAACTAATAAAATTTATTTTTGGACCTTAGAGTCAATAGCATAGTCTGAAATTTCAAATTGCAAAATTGCTAGTTCAAATCCAAGTGGTGGTGATTTGTAAAAATATCTAGTTGAACTAGATTAATTAGAGAACTAAAACACTATAGGAACCAAAAACTCAAAATGTTCATAAACAGATTTAATTTCTAGAATGGGCAGTAATTTACAATCAAGTTTACAGATGACCCTGAATAATCTATGTGAACTTATATTTGAGTATTATACGGTACCGAACAGTAAAAGACATCCACTCGTTATTAGTAAATCTTTAAATTGTTATAACTTTTTTAAAAAAAATTAAATCAAAAAACCCTTTGACAAATTGATAGATTTTTAGATAAACTACATTTCTGTCAGAGGAATTTTTTTATTTTTAATTTTAAAGAAGTTATAAGGCATTAAAGTTTATATGAGTTTCAAAAATTGGCGTTTAATATAAAAAAAAAGAAATCATATATAGGTTTTTAGCCAATCAAAATCAATTGCACAAAAATTAGCCAATCAGAATTGATTATATAAGCACCCAAAATTGGCGCCTATATGTATAGATTGGATGTCTTTTATTGTCCCGTACTATATAAATTTTTTTTTGGTTAGTACTTTTATATTGGTATATATAAGCTATATTTTAAACATCAGATAAAACTTTTCCCGACTTTAACTTTTTGAAATACAATGTTCTCTAAAAAAAACAATTACATTCTCTAAAAAAAAAAAAAAAAATAGTGTTATGTTCTCTAAAAAAAAAAAACAAAAAAAACAGAGTTACCTTTTTTAAAAAAAAATAATAAAATAAAATAAAAATTTCTTAAACCAATTTGATCCATAATTTGCTATATATCACAAAGAATAAATGCATATCTCGCACCCTGCGATGTGCTTATATATTGTACTCTAATTTGATTGGCTAAATTTGTAGATCATTATTTTTATGAAAACTTTTAGATTAGGGTTAGGTTAGAAAGTTTACTAGAAATTCTTAAATTTCTTTGCATATATATGCAAAATTTTGTGCTAAACAAGTTTACTTAGTCGAATTAGAAAGGTTGTCTTATCAAAATTTAGAGATATTCACAAATTTTCATTTTTTTAACTCATTTTTTGCTGATTTTTCTAAATTTTATTAAGACAACCTTTCTAATTTGACTAAGTAAACTTGTTTAGCACTAAATTTTGCACATAAGTGCAAAAAATTTCAAGACTTTTTTAAAATTTCTTAAACTAATTATTAGTTTAAAGAATTTTAACAAAAATTGTTTATTTTTTTAAAAATAATGATCTGCAAATTTAGCCAATCAAATTAGAGTGCGTTATACAAGCACATCACACTCATGCAAAGCATATTAAACTTCTATCACAAATATATATTTCATAAAATGTAAAAAAAAACTTAAAAAAAAAACTGTTTTATACTATTTTATTGCAATTTTTGTATTTTTCCAAATTTTGTTTTTTTAATTTTTGCATTTATTACCCAGATTTTTCATTAGCATATTTCAAATATAAGATTTATAAAAATTACTCTATTAGTATAGGACCCCGATAATACTGAGATCTGGCTTTGTATAGACTTATATATAATTTTTCCATATGTCGTATGTTTAAATTTGTATAACCAACTGGTAATTTTTTGAAAAATTAGATGTTTATTTGTATAACAAAAACGATCTTTATAACAAGTACGATCTTTTTTTGTATAACGATACCGTATGTTGCAGCTACCTTTTTTTGCCGATTTTTAACAAAAAAAAACCGTGGGTAGCTTATTTACTATTTTAAGTAATTTAAAGCACAATAAAAGGGTAGCTTATTTTTGAATACAAAACTTTATTAAGTAAAATAAATAAATAAATATGCTGTAGACAATAAATAAATATGCTGTAGACGATAAATAAATATGTTATAAACAATAAATAAATATGCAGAAAAAAATCGAGAGTAACTTATAAAGCGATTTTTGGTCAATCGATTATAGTCGCTACATAGTAAAGTCTAAATTTTACTAAGCAAATCGATTAAATTCGCATAAGTAACATTGTTCAGCAGATAAAAATACGCGTACCCTGAAAATTTCATACAAATTGGAGAACTTTTTATTATTTTGACTTTTAATTTTTACGTTCAACGGTTTTTTTTTATAAAAAAAAATCCGTTGAACGTAAAAATTAAAAGTCAAATAATAAAAAGTTCTTTTATTTGTATTAATTTTTTAGTTTATGCGTATTTTTATCTTCTGAACATTGTTACTTATGCGACTTTAATCGATTTACTTAGTAAAATTTAGACTTTACTATATAGCAACGTTCATCGATCGTGTGGGTAGCTTATTTTCAGAACTAAAAATTTTGTTGTTGTATTTGAACACAGTTAACTACCGCCCTTTTTTTTCTAGATAGGTTTCTGATTTTCTCTTCGTCACTTTTTTTTGTGTAATTATGTTTTTGGCTTTGGTGGTTAACATGATCATACTGGTACTCAGATCTGAAATTGTATAATTTATAGTAAATTTGAACTTATATGATAATTTTGTATAAAGCTTTTAATAAAATTAATTGCATAAAGTTATATTAAAATTTTGAGTCTGGATCTGAGTTATATCAGAGTTCTTTGGGGTCCTATTAGTATTCTTTTAATTATATCTTTTTTGCCCATTAACTGTTTTCAAATATAATCGTTTTATCCAATATCTACTTTTCAAATATAACCTTTTTTGAAAAACAAGCCACTCTCTCTACTGATTTTCATATTCATTTCCGGAGCAAAAGAACATCCAGGGCTAGAGCAACAACAAGCACAGATCCAATATATATGTGTATAAGAACAATTAAAAAAACCAATATTCATACAGAGTTATATATAGACAAGCAATTGCAAAGTATAGAAAACGCTCTCAAAACAGATATTTTAATCTTTTTAATCTTTTTTTATTGTGGTTTTTGTTTTTTTCGCAGAAACAATTTGGAGGATTTGGTCTTGACCCTAAACATAGATTTCTGCAAGCGCATAAACAAATCTGCATGTAAAAAGCACGGGTTTAGATACAATAAGGGCACTGACATTTATTAGGTAATATTTTAGAGAATGGGGTCAAGAAAAATCTTACCTTAGTTAAATTTGATTGACTAAAATTCTATTTATAGATCTTACCTAGGGGTGTGATAAGCCCCTGTAGTAAATGGATATTAGGTAATAAATGTTAGTACTCTAAGCACATGCCCAACAATCTAGCGTAAAACACGATATTAGAAATAACCTGTTTTAAAATACCTGGGGTATTGAAACAAGGACACGTGACTAAAAGTTAATGAACGGGACCCATACCCAGATAATGGACCCAGGAATATCAAAAATCAATTGAACCAACAAACTGAATGAATATATAAATATATTTGCACTTTTAATAAAGGAGTTTAAAAAATTTGCTGCATCACAAGACGAAATAGTGTCTGGAAAAGACAGAGAGATATACAACTATTAAAGACTGATACAAGCATAGTGTGTATCTTTAGGTGCACTATAGAACTAACAACTAGCTGGATCACCTATGGGTTCACAAACACTGGTCTGTAAAAAGGCTAATGTTGACTACTAAACAGGACAAAGTTGCTAAAGAGATGCTTATCGAACAAAAATCTGGTTGTCAAGATTATGGTATAATAAAAATAACAAACAAAATGTCAAATCTTAAATTGGAAAAACAGAGCTGTATCCAAAAGTTGGAGACGAAAATAGAAAGTAGACAGAACACAAGTTGATGTCTTTCTCTACTAACAAGAATTCCAATCCAACAACAACTAATATGTGCACGGTGCAAACTAGTAATATCAAAACAGAGAAGACAACAATCCAGAATCTGGATTGCTCAAAAGATGCCTATAAACTCGCAAAACCAAAGTTAGAGACACAATATAAAAAAGCAGTTTACACATTCATGTTATGGGACATACCTTCAGAAGCTTTCCCTGGAAAGTATGTAGGTGCCTAAATTTTTTTGGCAAAGCGAACTTCTTGAGATGGTGAATACAAGACACAAAAAAAGCTGTTGTGTTTGAAATAAAATTCAAGAACAAGAAAAGGAGTGATAACTTAAAAGAGGTCTGGATTATACATTTTGAGAAGAAAAAAATGTTACGGGTCTCAGAGGGTATTTTTGAGGAAGTTACGTTTTTTGAATGAAACAACGTATAAAGCAGTTGCAGAGACATCTCGAAATCAGCAATTGAGACCATACTACTGGGACAGCTAAAACAGGTCTAGGCCAAGTCAGTATACATCTCTTATAACTGAAACAAACTTCAGCATACAACTATCTCAGTGTACTTTGCCTTGCAAAAAGAGATGGATAAAGCTAAGGGAAAAAAGATATTCTACTTCCATACAAGGCTTTTCTGAAAAGAAACAGGATGAGTTATAACACAAAGTGTAAACCCTTATAGCAAGCAAATCAAAGTGGCAGAAAGAAAAAAGGATTATAGCAACAATGACACTAGTGTAAATAGCTATGAGCAGACGGCAACAGACAAACAGAAGAAAAAACTGAGAGAGCACAGGCAAGAAAACTCTAATAGAAAGAACCAAGGTACAGAAACTACATAAAGTAATACAAATAAAAAGAAAGGAAAAGCAAAACAGGACAATGCCAAAACAATACAAGGAAAAGAAAAAAACGAGATTCTGGCAATAATGTCACAAATTCTAACCAGGCTAAATAAACTTAAGGAATAACAAGAAACCAAGGATAGGAATAGCCCAGGGGCTACCTGTGCATATCGCTCCTAAAGGCACCTCAGTTGAACTAAAAAAAAAGAGTAGCAACATGGAAATTGCTATTACTATAGACAATAAGAGTGATTAGTTATTTACAAAACATTTTAATTTTTTAAGAATAGGGTTTTATAACATTAATAGTTTAAAGAGAAATCAAAATAAACTGGAGGCTTTGGTTGATTACGCAAGAAAAAAGAATTTGAACATATTGGAAATAGGAAAGACAAATATAGAAGAAAAGAAGAGCCATTGGTTGCTCAAGAAGGATACATATTACAAACGTTTTTGGTCAAAAGTTTACAAAAACAAGCACAAAGGGTTAGATATGAGAATGCTAATTGGTAGACAACAGGAAAAGCATCTGACTTATATAGATAGAGAAAATCCATATTTCATGAAAATTTCTTTAGATTTCAAGTGACTATTACTAAATATTATAGTAGTATACATAGCTCCAAATAACATAGAAGTTTACGATATATACTAAGACACATAAAAATCAGGATTGAAAAGTGCCAAGAAAACAGAGAAAGGTCAACATAATAGGAGATTTCAATATTGACATGGACAAAATTGGCTTGTTAGTACACAGAACGCACACAAAATCCCCAGAAAGCAGGAACAGTAAAAAATGAATCGTAGAGATGTTGGAGACAAAAGCTTTTGGGATGCCCACAAGTTTATACTCGTGGATACTATAAAAGATATATGGACAGCAGGAAACCAAAGTTCAAGAATTAATTATATATAGGTATCTGACAATTTTAAATCCAACATAATCAAAGCTGGAGTAAAAGACATGAGCACTTATACCATAAATTAATCTATGTGGAGCTATATACAGGCTTAAATCTAAAGAGCAGGACAGAGCTCGAAGGAAAAAGTCAAAGTGAAAATGCATCAATTTGGAATTGGACAAAACATCAAAAGAGAACTAGAAGAACTATAGAGTAGTGCTGAACAAAAAGTTAATGAGGAGTTTGGAAAATCTAAACCCAAAAGAGGACATAGATATGAAATGGGACATAATTGAAAAATGTATAAAAGAAGAAGCAAACTCATGTTTGCCAAAAAAGAAAAAATCACCAGAAATAGTTTAACTTAAAGAAGGTGACCTAGAACTGCGGAAGTTACAGAAAGCAATAAAGGATATTAATAAAACTTTTCAGAAGTTAAAGAAAAAGAAAGAGCGCATAAATACAAAAGATAAAGAAGATCTTAAAGTGCTAAAGAAGCTCTTTGAAACTGATCTGAACATACAACTAGGTGAATTTAATGAGAACACAAATGAGAAAGACTTGGCAAGACTGTACAAAAAGTGGGCCAAAATTATATACAAAAAATGAAAATATAAAAAAAGAATGCAGGAAGAGAAAAAAATAAGGGGCTTTATAGATGTAAGGCATGACATGATTGTTACAAACCAACAGAAAATGATTGATAGCCTACTTGAAACGGTCTTACAGAAAAGTAGTAATAGACAGAGTGATAATAGAAGAAGGAAACAAACCCTCAAAATTTGTCTATAAAGAAGAAGTTCTAGATGTGATTAAGTTCAACTTTGAGAAGCAGCTTCGTAAACGAAACTCCCTAAAAAATAAAATACCAAGCAACTAGAAAAAAAAATATGCACCATTAAGGGACATTAAAAAAGACTGGTATAATAAAATGCTAAAAGGGGTGCAGCTTAAAGAATGGAATACAGTCATGCAACAGGTCAAAAATAAATCAGCCCCAGGACCTACAGGCATTTTATACTCACTAATCAAGAATGCCAAGATATTAACAAAGGCTATTCACAAGTCTAGCTACCGATTGCATTAGAAAGGAATCATAACAAAAAAATAGAAACTTGGACTTCTCTGCCCAATTCCAAAAAAGGAGGACTAATGCTACAATATTAATAATATGAGATCAATTCTGCTACTAGAAACCTTCTGCAAAACAGTTGTCCGTATAGTCAACAAAAGGTTAGGTAAGATCCTAAAGTAAAAGGACATCCTAAAAGAAAACAATGTCGCAGGACTTCCCGAAGAGAGCACAGCATCCCTACTCCACCTCATTAACGATATGCTCGAGGAAGCGAAAGAAAAAAAAAAGAGATCTGGGTCTTCTTTCAGGACATAAAGAAGGCATTTGACTCAGTCAGCCTGGGGATGCTGAAGAAGGTCTTAATAAAAATAAAGCTACCCAAAAATATAATTAGTTTTATTTTAAATATATACACAAAACGGGAGATGGAAGTCATAACGAGAGTAGGCCTTACACAAAAACTATATGCACAGAATGGAATAGACCAGAGGGAGATTATTTCACCCCTGGTCTCGCAAATCTTTTATGATCCGCTATTATATGAAATACAGGAGCATAAAATGCTGGGCTTTGAAATAGACGTTCTTTGGCCAATGAATCTTAATAAAAATATGTGTAAGTCACAAGCCTAGTACAGTTGCAAACTCTATTTTAACACATAAGCACATTGCAGGGCTAAGAACAGGACTCCAAACAATCTAGGCGATGTTATATTTGAAAAATTGCTAATGAGGGGCCGTTTTTCAAAAAAGGTTATATTTGAAAAGCAGGTATAGGAGAAAAAGGTTATATTTGAAAACAGCTAAATGGCAAAATAGGTATATTTAAAAGAATGCTAATAGAAGTAATTTTTATAAATCTTATATTTGAAATGTGCTAATGAAAAATCTTGAATACAAAAATAGAAAAATACAAAATCGAAAAAATGCAAAAATTAAATAAAATTAACCAAAACAGTTTTTTTTTAAGTTTTTTTACGCAACTTATGGATTATATATTTATGATTGTTGGGAGTTTGTAGATAAAATGGGCTTAAGTGATTTTGAACTTTTTTTTTTTTAGGAAACGTTTTGTTTTCTTTTTATTTTTTTTTAGGGAACAGTTTGTTTTTTTTTTTTTTTTTT
>QKWP01001689.1:41010-54750 GCA_003550325.1 Gigaspora rosea | reverse complement strand
TTTTTTTTTTTTTTTAGAGAATGTTTTGTATTTTTTTTTAGGGAACGTTTTGTTTTTTTTTTTAGGGAACGTTTTGTTTTTTTTTTTTTTTTAGAGAATGTTATATTTTAAAAAAAGTTAAAGATGAATAAAAGTTCTATCTAATATGTAAAATATAGCTTATATATACCAAACCAAAAATGCTAACTAAAAAATTTTTTACTATAATGCTTAAATATAACTTCATATAGATTGTTTGGGGTCCTCTAAGAACTATATGGCAAAATCAAATGTCACATCATGTGACCAAGCTGAGAATTAGGATGAATGATGCAAAGATCATAGGTAGAGCGACCTAGTTAAGAATAAAACAAGATCAACTAATCACAGACCTTGAGAAAAGTAGATTAGCTAAGGTAAAAGTTCCACACAATTTAGCATATAAAATAATAGCAGAGACAAAGGCTATAGATATTATGTTATAATCAAAAAAAAATAAACGAAAACCTCAACATCTGCACTAATGGTACAAAGATAATTAACCTGCTTGGTAGCAAAGTGGTACAAAGCTTTTGTAATGAAAAGAAAATGGGGATTATAGTGCTAGAGCAATTGCTGAATAGATCGTATTCTGAATTACTAACATGGGGCCAACTCTGAAAATGCAAACTGAGCAAAACAACAGGGAGAAAACCTTTATTAAATAGAATATTGTGGTACATAGATAGACAAGTTTTTTTTTGGATATATATGTATTTAGTTTATAACAAATAAAGATAAGATCACTTAAAAAAAAATTAAAAATATAACATTTTTTAAAAAAAGGGCCTTCATTAGCAATTTTTCAAATATGATCTTATATAAATTGTTCGGGGTCCTGTCTATAGCGATAAAGACTATGCCAAAACCCCAATTAATGTAATATAAGATTTTAAGTATGAATATTAGGGGAGCGCCATTTATCATCTGATTTTTTGCTACTAAGAGGCTACCCCCATCTGATCATCAAATATCACAATTTGATTGGCTAAAATTTTTAAATTTTGTAAAAATTTGTAAAATTTAGCATTAAATAACTTTTGAACCAGTAATCCGTTTTGGATAATTTTACTATCAAAATGTTCATCTCAATGAGACAATTCCAACGAGCCTAAAATAATCAAAATCCAATCACAGGATTCAAAGATCGTTATAGATTTGTCTGCTTTAATTATATTATTGTCTGCTTTAATTATATTATTTTCGTATATATTAAAAATTATTATTAAAGATCTTATAACTTTAATATTAAATAACTCTTGAACCAGTGATCCGTTTTGGATGATTTTATACCAAAATGCTCATCTCAATAAGATGATTCTAACGAATCTAAAATCGTTAAATTCTGATCACGGGATCCAGAGATCGTTATAGATTTGTATTATTTTTAATAAATTATATTAAAATAACACAAATCTATGACGATCTCTGGATTCTGTAATCAGAATTTAACGATTTTAGGTTCATTAGAATCGTTTCATTGAGACGAGCATTTTGGTAGTTAAATCATCCAAAATGGATCACTGGTTCAAGAGTTATTTAATATTAAAGTTTATAAGATCTTTAATAATAATTTTTAATATGATACTGTATATAATATACGAAAATAATATAATTAAAGCAGACAAATCTATAATGATCTTGGGATCCTGTGATTGGATTTTGATTATTTTAGGCTCGTTGGAATTGTCTCATTGAGACGAACATTTTGGTAGTAAAATCATCCAAAACGGATCACTAGTTCAAAGTTATTTAATGTTAAATTTTCCAATTAAAAGTTATCTGCTATTAGGACCTGATAATTTTCTGACCCTCCACCCCTACCCTAAAAATCAGATGATAAATGGCGCTCCCCTTACAAGAACTATATAAACTCATGATATAGCAGTTTAAAATAGCTGCAGAATTTTTTGATTACTGTGGTAGTTGGTAAGACGGGTTGCTTCTGGATAGTATAAAAGCAAGCCAGAAAAAGTCAGATTATTTCACTGTTATATCAGTAGAAATAAAAATGATAACTGCAGTTGTTATAATCACTAAGAAAATAAAATTAGCAAGACTATCAAAAAAAAAAAATAAAATAAAATAAAAATAAAATAAAATCTATTTTTGTGATATTTGCTAATCTAAACATAATCACAAATCAATCAAATCAATAAAAATATACAAATATAGTATACTCTCTCAAAACCAATCCTGTTAAAACTGATAATCTTTTATAACTGATAAAACATTGATCTACTATATTGGTTCCATAATTTAAATCCAATAACCTGCTATTTCTAATGACCAATATTCAAAATATCAAATATCTATAAGATATCAGATTTGTTAAATAATATTAATCAATTTAATTGGCTCAAATCTGACTTTGTGCAACTGAATATATATGTTTAAATATAATCTAATCAATTATATTTAGCTAGAATCATATGACTATTAGGCTATTAGTATATTAAATTTGATAAATTCTCAAAATCAATACAAAAGCTGTCCACTATGTATATTGGATTTGAGAAAATATACTATAAACCATATCAGGAAAATAAATATAGTACAAATCTGCAAAGATCTGTGCCCCTGGAAAATTTTAACAAATTCTGCAATAACATGTTATTTAGTGATCAAAACTTAATGATTTTAGTACTATTTGATTCATCATGATAAGACAGATTGAATAGTATCAAAATTATTAAGTATTAATTACTAGATCACAAGAAAATTCTATTTAAATAAAATTTATAAACATCAAACTATCTTGCCAACCAGTAAGGGGAGTGACAAAAATTAGGGGATTTTTTAGGGGGGGTGGGGTATACATGTTGGCAAAATCCCGACTTACTATAGTTTGGGATTTGTCCGTCATCCCAAATCCCAAATCCCAAATTCTAGTATTACTAATATCTCAAAAACTTTATTAATAATCTTTATTTAAACAAATCATATATATTCTTATTGTTATAAATAATATATTTACAAAATATTAAGATTATTTATTTGATTTAATCTTTTATAAATAGCAATTGTTTTTTTATTATTTGGAATTTGTCCGGGTTTTGCCAGCATGTATAGGGGTGGGGTAAAAAAAGTTGAAATTATATATAAGAACCTGACTATATATATGTTGTGTCCCAGATAAGAATTTGTCCCAATTTGGAATCTGGCCTAATCCTACCTCTAACTCTAGCCTACCCCTAACCCTAAAGTCACCTAAAGTCCTAATTCTGCTACAAAATTCTTATCTGGGACAGCCTGATTCCAAATCGGGCATCGGGACACAACATATATATTAAAAAAAAGGGAGGGAAGTAGGCCTTTGATAAAAAATAATCAGATAATTAATGACACGGCCCTAAACCAAATTTAATAATTTTAATACCATTCAATTTCTCTCAATAAAATGGTTCGAATAGTACCAAAAACATTAAAATTAGATTACTTACTGTTTAATAAAATATTTGCAAAAAACTTTTTATGCCGCAGTTCTGCACAAAAATTTAAAAAAGAAATTTAAATTCCTGTACAAAACTGTGCTACAAAAAATTTTTTATAAATATTTTGTTAACCCATAATCTGATTTTAATGTTTTTGATACTATTTGAACTATCTCATCAAGAGGAATTGAATAGTATCAAAATTATTAAATTTGGTCCACTGGTTGGCAAGATAGTTTGATGTTTATAAATTTTATTTAAATAAGATTTTTTGTAATCTAGTAATTGAAACTCAACGATTTTGTAACTATTTGATCTGTCTTGTTGAGATTACTCAAATGGTACCAAAATCATTGAGTTTTGATCACTAGATCACAAGTTATTGCAAAATTTGTTGATTTTTTTTAGTGTTACAAATCTCCACAAATTTGTACCATATTTATTTTCTCAATGCAAACAATTTTTAGTTATGAATTATTTATTAACAATTATTATTAACAAAGTTTTTTTTTATTATAAATTTTAAATAGTAATTTTATTCTATTTTTTTGTTATTACTATTTTTACCAAAGACGTATTCTAATCATTAGTCTATATTAAATTTAACAATATTACTCATACATATTTGATCTAAATCATACCGATACTGACTTACTTGGCAATTAACTTTTGAAAAATGGATTAAATAAATTAATATAGATTATTGAAGCTAAGGTTTTGTTAAATAAACACAAAAATTTTATATTATAGTACCAAAATTGTACTTGTATTTTTTTAAGTTTTTTGTTACATACTATATATATTTCTGTATTTTTACATGATCTACCTCTTAAATAAGAATTTGGAATTTCAAAAAAAAATTTTTAGATCCAGAAAACTAAAGTTTTGTTAAATATAAATATGAAAATTTCATATTACAATACCAAAACTAGTTTTATTTTTTTTTTAAGATTTTTGCTATATAATGCATATGGTTTGTGTTTTTACATATTTATTCTTTAACATTGTTACTAGCAAGAGTTTGAAATTCTAAAAAAGGATTTGTAATCTAAAAAAAACTAAGGTTTTGTTGAATATAAAGGGGCATTTATAAATAACGTTATACAAGAGGGGGTCAGACAAAAGTTAGCATTTTTCTTGATAAATATGGGGGTTTAAAAAATATATCATAATTTTTTTAAAAAAAATTGGCTAAAAACTGATCCAGTGGTCTAAATTTAATGATTTTGGTACTATTCGATTCGTCTTTGTGAAAGAAGTCGAATAGTATCAATTTCATTTTATTTGGATTACTAGATCAAAAGTTATTGGTCAAATACTATTGATCATATTTTTTCTTATAAAATTACTATATAACTAATAGTTTTTTGTGAATATCTTTTGATCCAGTGATCCAAATAATATAATTTTGGTATTATTGAATTCATCTTACTGAGATGAATCGAATGGTACCTAAATAATCTAAATTGGATTACTGTATCACAATGTATTCAAGTTTTTGTAAAATTTTATATATAAATATATGGATTGTAAAAAATTTTTTTATATAGTAGGGGGACTCCCTAAATATAAAAATTTTTATACTACAATATTGAGACTAGTATTGTATTTTTTTTAAGATCTTTAATATTTTTGCTATGTACTGCATATGGTTTTGTATTTTTACACTATTTGCCTATTGGCAATGTTATTAGCAAGAGGTTGGGATTCTAAAAAAGGGTTTGGAATCCAGAATACTAAGGTCTTGTTGAATATAAGTATAAAGTTTCAAAGCATAATACACTTTATAAGAGAAATTAGATTTTTTTTCCTTTGATAGTTCTGCCGGTATCACTTTCTTGATAAGTTATAATAACTATAGTTATCATTTTTATTTTTACTAATCGTAATATGACTTCTCCCAGCTTGCTTTTATACTGCTCAGAAGTGACCTGTCGCACTGACTGCCATAGTAGCCGGATATCTTTGTAGCCAATTTTCAAACTGCAACCGCTATGAGTTCATGTAGTATTTATAATGTTTAGACTTCAGGCTCATATTATGTTTCATGACTTCAGTTATTCCAAATCAGGGTTCTGGCACAGCCCTCGTCACTATAGCCTTGATTGCAAATTACTGCTCATTCTAGGAATTAAGTCTGTCGATTGACGTTTCAGGTCTCTGTATCCCGTAGTGTTTTAGTATCCTAATTTAGTGTAGCCTGACTGGCTTTTTTAAAATCACCACCACTTAGATTTGAACTCGCAACTTTGTGATTTGAAACCTTGGAGCATAACTACTATGCTATCAGACCCAAGGTTATAAGAAAAGTTACATTGTATTTACAAAGTTTTATATTTTAATAATAAATTATATGAGCTAGGTGCTGCAAAAAGGGACGAAATTGACAATATTTTCAAAGAATGTTTTTTTACATAAATCAATTTAAAATAAGATTAGAATCATTTTTTACTTAAGATGCAAAGGCAGTTATGTTAATAAAATTTTGCACTATAGCTTCTTAAAATTTGTATTTTCTTATGATTTATTATAAGATTTACAACATAAAAATTGATTTTCTAAAGATCTTTTTTTTTGTCAATTTCATCACTTTTTGTAGCACCTAGCCTATATAAATTAATCAATTAGGAGAGTAACAAAAATTAGGCGATTTTTTAGGGGGGGAGGAAATAAAAAAAGTTGAAATTATATATAAGAACCTAACTATATATATATTAAGAAAAAGGAAGGGGATAAGCCTCTGATAAAAAATAATTAGATGATTAATGACACTGCCCTTAGCATAAGTTTTACAATAATTACACTAAAATAAATTTATTTATAAGTTATGTAAAGATTAAGTATAATATAAAATTTTTGTTGTTTTGCTATTTTTTTTTTAAAAAAATACCTTTTTACTCAAAATTTTATTTATAAAACTATCTTTTTTTTAAAAAAATTATTTTGCTAATTTTACTATTTACTATGCTTATTCTAACAGAACCCCAAAATATGCATAGATACTGTATTTTTTCAAAAATAAGCTACCTTGTTTGGGCCAAAAATTATACAAAAAAGTAGGGATAGCATATTTTTGAATTGTTAAATTTTTTGAAAAATTGAAAAAATATACTAAAAAAAATTGTTCAAATAGCATAAAATTTTTATTTCAAGTATATTTTGATGTTTTAAACAAGTTTATTTAATGGCACTTTTGAGATTTACTTAATAAAATTTAGACTTTTATATGTAGCAACTGTTAGTAGATTTTTGAAATTTTTGAAAAAGATTAAAAAGTAGCTTATTTTTAGTGGTAGCTTATTTTGGAGAAAATATAAAAGTAAGATAACTTTTAAATTTTTTATTAATTGCTTTACACAAGACTTTTTTATAAAATCAGTATACAAAATTTATATCTTACAATAAAAAAATTAAAAAAATACACAAAATAAAATTTAATCTTAGTTATAATAGGAACCCTAAATATACATAGATAAATAAAATATTAGTTTGCTTATTTTTTGTAATTTTAATACAGATCTTTTCTATTTATAGGGGTCGCTTAAAGCCAGGTTCATTACAAAATCTTCTGTTTCGCACAACCAATCAAAATCGAAAGTTTTTGTTTACACAGATCATCCTGACGAAGCAAAAAAAGTAAAAATGCGAGAAATACAAGAAACGAGTGTCTAAACCTTTCTTGGCCCATTAAGAAAAATGGCAGGGGGACGATTTTACATATAGAGCCTTTTAATTTAAGCACCTATAGGCTCTAAACTGACCCTGACCTTAACGTTAATTTAAATTCATGATGGACCCGGCTTTAAGCGTCCCCTATTTATAGTAATTTTTTGCTTATTTCTGAAGTTTTTTTATAGATATTTCTATTTTTAGTAATTTTATAATTAACCAGAACTCCGAACATCTTTTATATAGGTTATAACTAAATTTTGTCCAATTTTGATCTAATTTGCTAAAAATAACAAACCCATATTTACTTAGATAACTTTTGATCTAGTAATTAGAATTGAATGAACTTTTTTTTTGTTAGATGCAGCTTATTGAGAGCTTTATTTTAAAAAAAAGATTATTCAAATTGAACTACTGGATACTAAGATAACTGTTTTTTTGCTTCTCAAATTTTAGAGGTTTTGCTAAAAAAATAAAGTATAATCTCTGTACTAGATATTCAGGGTTCTAATTAACCTAACCTTTCTATAGTATAAAATTTTATAGTGATAATAAAATTACAATTTTTAGTAGTAGTACAATGTGCGACACTTAAAGACTACACAAACTTTAAAAGCTAATAACTTATTATCTAAAAAAGATATTTTAAAAAGAAAGCCACAATTTTATAGCTAAATCAATTTATTACAACTTAACGGCCTTATTTTTTAAAAAGTTTTAATAACTTTTCAAAATATATAGCTTTAAAAATATAGTAATTTTATATGATAAGTAGAAATTTAACCAAAAATGGGACAAGTTACATGTTTTGGCTTCTTGTTATTAAAATTATTTTTAAAAGTATTTTTAAAATATTTTTTATTAATTAATTTTTGACCAATCAGAATACAAGAAATCAAAAAAATATCAAATTTCAATATGAAATTTTTGAAAATGGGACAAATTATGAAAATGTAGTCTTTAAGTGTCTTGCACTGTAGCATGTTATTTTTTTAAAAAAAATTCGCACATATATAAACTTGTACATTGAGGTTTTGTAATATATATACATATATACATATATACTATGTTTAATAAAGTATAAAATAAATCATCCTATTTTTGCAAACTTTTTTTTTGCTATATACAAAATTTTTTGAAAAATAAATATGTTTTTATAAAAATATATATATAAATCTATAACTAATTTATTATTTAAATATAAAAAAATTAAACCAAATTTATATGTATAATTTTTTTAATTTATAAATAAGAATAAATATATGCAACATACCCTGCGATATGCTAATTTATTGCACACAATATGTAAACATAATTTGTAGATCATTTTCTATATAACAAAAATTTAAATTAATATAAGGTTAGGGTGAGAGTATTAGTGTTAGAAGTTAGAGTAGGTGATAGTATATACCAAAATTTTGCAAGGAATTTTTTTTGCTAGAGTGTGAAAGGTAGTTAAGTAGATGAAATTTTTTTGATATTACAAATTTTAGAAAATTTTCTTTATTTTGTTATACAAAAAAAATTTTCACGTTACACCTAATCTTCATATTTAATTGATAGATCGTTGGGGTGTGATATACAAGCACATCGCAGTGTGCGATGCCTAATTAAGTCCTATAAATAAATATTCTATATTTTTTTTTAATTTATAAATAAATATTCTATATTTTTTTAATTTATAAAAAAATATTTTATATTTTTTTTAATTTATAAATAAATATTCTATATTTTTTTAATTTATAAATAAATATTCTATTTTTTTTAATTTATAAATAAATATTCTATATTTATTTTAATTTATAAATAAATATTCTATATTTTTTTATTTTTTAACAGTCTCACTGGTACTACATTAATAAGTTTACAATATAAAAACTGAAGCTTATTTATGTATTAAACCCTCAAATTGCAAGTCCAACATCATCTGGCTGTGTCAATGTGCCCAGATGCGACCTGTCGCACTAACTCCTGAGTTAGGAACTTTCGTCAGCCCTGTCAAAGACTAACTTTTAAATTTTCCTACCTAAGCTACCAAGTAGAATGTTTAAATCTGCAGAAAAAATAAATAAATGAAAAAAAGAGTATGTAAAAAAGATGAAAAACCAAAACAACCTAAACGAATAACAAAAATAACAAAAAGAAAAAACAAGAAAACAAAGATAGAAAAAACAAAAGAAGCAATGACAGAACTGAAAAGAAAGTATACTATTAAAACTTGTATTAATTTGTAAAAATTATATAATATACTAAATGAATAAGTCTCTACTCTGTATTCATCTACTGTATATTCCCGAAAATAAGCTACCTTTTTTGGGCCAAAAATTACACGAAAAAACGGGGGTAGCTTATTTTTAGCATATAGCTGGTTTTGAAAAAATTGAAAAACATACTAATAAAAAGTTGTCCAAATGACACCAAATTTTTACTATAAGTGTATTTTGATGTACTGAACAACTTTACTTAATCGAACTTTTAAAGTTTACTTAGTAAAAAAAAGTTTTATATGTAGCAACTATCAATGCGTTTTTTGAGATTTTTGAAAAAAATCAGAGGGTAGCTTATTTTCGGAGTAGCTTATTTTCAGGAATATATGGTAAGCATTATACTGTAGTGCTCTGCAAGAACTGAACCGGGCGGGAATTTTTAAAGATTCGGATCCGGTCTGGAAACCAATCCGGTTCTAAATTAGGGACCATCTCTTTATAACAAAGGTTCAGATCTGGTTGGGATCCATAAAATTTTTCAAAGTAATTGTAGTTGTACGATAAACTATTTCAGGTTTTAAGTTTATTTTTAAGCTTGAAAGTCTGAAGTGTAGTTTTTTATAAAAATCTCCAGTTTACACACGATATTGTAATCTGCAAAGATCATATTTTTTTGCAAAGCGCAATATATTAGCAAGATTTTATTAAATCAGCTATTAAAAAAAAACAGCCCTATATGCATAATAGTAAATTGGATTACACAGATTAACACACATATATAAGTGTATTTACATCTTTTTTCTATTCAATACTTTTTTTTTTATAGTTTGCTTTCGTAGCTAGTGTCGTAGCTGGTGTTGTCATTGATGTCTTTCGTTCTTTTGGTATTATCATAATTGTTACTTTTTGGTGTCTTGTGTCGTTGCCATTATTGGTGTCTTTTAGTCTTCATTGTATTGTTGTTATTGGTGCATTTTGGTTATTATTAATTTAACATATGTTCTTTTTTTCGTTATTTTCTGGGTTCGCTATTCACTGGAATTGTTATTGTTTATGGAGTTTTTTTTTTTTTTTGATGGTTTTGCCATTTTGCAGGTATCTTGTAGTCGTTCATTAGCATTTACATCTCATTGATGCCAGATCGTCATTTTTTGTATTTTGCTTTTAATAGAGTATATAGTCGTGTCAATTATTGATTTTTTCTGCTATGCTGTTTTCTTTGTTGTCTTTCTTTTATTTTGAAGGAATTGCAGTTTTCAAATTTAAGGCCTGATATTTTTTCTGTCTCTTTAATTTTCATTTCTCTAAGATTAATAGTAATTAGTGTTGTTAACTAAAAAATGGGTTTAACGATATGCTTAGACAAAGTAAGCAGTTATATTTGGCAAGTTGGGTTGGTTTCTGTGTAAGTATATTTTGGATTAGGTTTTTTTTTTTTCTAATACTTATATTAACTAAACTCTTTTTTATCCTTAAAACTACACTAATTCTTACCTTATATCCCCTAGTATAGTATTTTTATATAAGTTATGTAATTATAATATGTATACAATTTGCTGAATTAATAAAGGATATAGAGGATAGACCTCTCTTTAAAATAAAAAAAAAAAAAACACACTAATTCCATATGACAAAAGGTCTGAACAATTGTATGAAGTAATATATTGTTAACTACGGCTTTACTGTTATATCACAAAGTTAGACTTATCAAACTCTGATTTTTAGTTCATATCACAGCTCTAATGTACGGCAGTAAAGATTCGGACTAGGCTGGTTATTAAAAATTCTGATATGATATTTATATATGCTTTGTGTCATTTTTCAACTTATGTCAATTATTAATTGGCTAATATTTTTAATAAAATTGCATTTATTCTTTATAATGATTTTATTTAATTGCCAATCCAGATAAGATTGGCAATATTTCTATATCTAAACAAATATATAAACAAGGTAGTACAAAATCCGAATCAGGCCTATATATATATAATTTTTATATGATTTAAAGATTTTTAAAAACGTTTTTACTCATATCTTCTTATCCACTGGTCCGATTTTAATGAAATTTTACTAGTAGATGCACAAGAACCTGCTCTACAACTTTACTTTATCAAAAAAATAATATTTACTTAGTACAAAAAAAAACTTTTTATTAGGCCTAAAACAGATTTACTAATATATTGTTTATATATTTGTTTATCACCAATTCCAAATATGATAATAATATAGCTATAGTGCCGATCTTATCCGGATTGGTAATTAACAATTTTATTTATGAAGAAAAGAGTTTATAGAATTACTTAAAGAACTTAATAATTTATTCACTGCAAAGAAAATATTTATAAATATTTATGTGTACTCGTTACTATGTTTATCCAATAATAAGCAAAATTTTGCGTACGAATGCATTAAATTTGCAATATAGTAATATAATCTTTTATTTGTCATTTATATTCAATGCTTGTTAAAAAAAAATAATGAACCAGACCGGGTATTATCCAGACAGACCTAAATGTGAGTTCGGGTCTGTATACTTGTGGGTCCGGGTCCAGTCTGTCAACCGGACCAGACCAAACCCGGACTGAACCCGGATCTTTTGCAGAACACTAGTTGACTATATATAAATAGATAAAATCATAAAAAACCTGTAGAGAACTTTGCATCTAAAAGAACCTTCTAAAAAGAAATTTTGTATTGTGTTTCCTCCAAAATGCTTCACGTGTCATTCATTGTATTATTTCATAAGGGCACTGCCAGGAATCAGCTGATTTGATTTTGGCCAAAATTTTGACCACCTCCCTCTATTTTAGTCAGGTCTTCATATTAAATTTCCAGTTTTTCAGACCCTCCCTAGGAAATCAGCTGATTTCTGGCCCTCCCCTAAGGTTAAAACTCACTTATGATTTGATTCTAGTTAGGTAGGCGCCTTCCCAATTTGGACGAAGTAAACATTGTTGATTTTTTGGAGGCAGTAAGCTGGATTTCCTACTTTTTGGTGAAATTTCGAAAAGCCCAAAGAGAAATATCGCGAGTACCAAAGTTGTAAAAAGTGTAAGAGTTATGCTTTAAAGAATAATAAATCTAACCAAAAGTCTACTTCTGTTTAAGCTTCTGTAGCTTTTGACAAAAAACTTTAGGGTTGTTGCTCTACTATATATTTATAGTAACAAAGTCTTCTACCCGGAGAGCCAAACCCAAAAGGAGAAATCTTTTCAACTTTTATTTTAGTTATCTCACATTCGATCTGAAACCCTTTATCCAAGACACTTCTAGATAAAGTTTTGTTGTATACAAACGTATTAACTTCAAAGTTTTTCATAGATCAGGTTTAGTGGAAAATTTGATATGAAAGATTGTCAGAAAGAGTTATTGAATTTGCTTAAATAAATATTCTATAAATTTTATAAAATCTAATAGTTGTTACCTATTTCTACAAATAGTAAAATTGCTTTTGACCCATTGGCCCGTTTTGAATGATTTAACTACCAAAATGTTCATTTTAATAAGACAATTTCAATAAGTCTAAAATCATCAAAATCTAATTACAAAATCCCAAGATCATTCAACTTTGTGTAATATTATTAGTATTATTTAAAATTATAAAATACTATTAAAACCACTATTAAAATCACACAAAAGTTGAACAATCTCGGGATCCTGTGATTGGATTTTAACGATTTTGAGTTTTTTAAAATTGTCTTATTAAGATGAACATTTTGGTAGTTAAATCATTCAAAATAGGCAAGTAGATCAAAAGTTACTAGCAATTTTATAAATTTGTTTATATCTAAAATATCTAAATTGAAAACAAACCTTTAATAATCTTAGAATTCTGTGATTAAATTTTAGCAGTTATGGGCTTGTTTAAAATATTTAACTAAGGTAATTGTTTTAATAGTAAAATTATCTAAAATAAGCTAGTAAATTAAACGATATTCACTATTTGCGGAAATAGGATAGTTTGCAAAAATAGGATGGTTTATCTTATGCTAGACACCAAAATTATTCCCACTATCATTAGAAAATTTTATACATAGATATTGATCAATATATAGCACTTAATCGTTTTATATCGATTATATAATATCATTATATATCGATTAAAATATCGTTATATCGATTAATTGGATAAAAATCGATATATATCTATAATCGATATATAACATAATATCGTTATATATCGATTAATTGGATAAAAATCGATATATATCTATAATCGATATATATCATTTTTTTATATTAAATCATTATATATCTATAAATTGATTATAATCATAATTATTTGAAACGATATATATCTATAAATCGATTATAATCATAATTATTTGAAATGATATATGACGATTAGCAGATCTTTAACGATTGTATAGTGTTTTAACTGCGTCACAAAAATTTCAACCTGGATCACCAAA
>QKWP01001689.1:3496-39748 GCA_003550325.1 Gigaspora rosea | reverse complement strand
GTTTTTTTTTGGATTTATTTTTTTTTGTCATTTTTTTTATAATAATATATAATATATATAATATTTAAAATATAATATATAATAAAAAAATAAAATTTTATATTAAATAGCGAAAACTTGTAAATATTGTATATTTAATAAATTAAAATATTATATAATAAAAAACTTGCGAAAACCTGTAAAATGTTCAAAAAGCATGATTATGTGAATATAATAATTATTAATTGATATCATATCAGATATATATCGATATATATCGATTAATATCGATATATATCAATTAATATCGATATATATCAATTATTATTACTATCAATAGTAATCGGCAGGGGGGTATGGGTATCGGTATATATCTTACTGGTTAGTAATCGATATATATCTATATATAAAATTTGCCGATGATTGTATATATGCATATTACAAAAATAGCTACCTCAATAGTTAAGAACTTTTTGGTTAAGACTTTTATTAAGCTATAAATTAATTAAAATAAACGAAATATTGTATTTATAATAAATAAAAAAGGAGTTTGCTATTTATTATTACTAGTGATCATTACTAGTAATCAATTTGCCAATTAAAATTCAGAATCTGTAAATCAATTTTTTTTTTTTTTTAACTCTAGTTCTATTGCTAGGGACGACAGGTGGTGCTCTTTTATTAATTCAATTTTTCAAGATCTTTACATTATACATTAGGGGTTTTACTATTCTAGCTAACCTATACCACCCTCCTATCGTCTGTTTATTCCAATGAATCCAGCTAGAGATTAGAGATCTGACTTGGTCAAAAAATAAGTATTTGAATATTCATTTGTTCAATATTTTTTTATTCGAATATTGTTCAAAATTTTTGAAAATATTCAATGAATATTCACTAAATATTCATTGAATATTAAATATATTTCAATTTTAAAAAATTTTATGTAACTTACTTAAATTAGCCAATAAAATTGCAAATAAATTATTAAAAAATAAAATAAAATTATAAAATTATATATATATATGGAAAATTATAAATGGCGACCCGTTGCTATAGCGATCCTTATATGATCAGCAAATCACATTAAAGATTGATGATCATATAAATAGGGTGAGCCGGATTAGGGTTAATTGCTTTAATCCGATCCGATCTAGATCTCAGTTGTTTTTTTTTTTTTAAAAAATTCGTTTATTGTTTTTTTTTAGGTTTGTATAGTAGATTTGAGAGAGCGAACACCAATAGCCGTAGTGAATGTTAAACTGCTTTTAGGTATATTATTATTTCCTTTTTTTTTGTTTTGTTTTAGAGTTGTCTTGTTTTACTAACCTTTTTTTTTAGGCTTTGCNAATATTGTATTTATAATAAATAAAAAAGGAGTTTGCTATTTATTATTACTAGTGATCATTACTAGTAATCAATTTGCCAATTAAAATTCAGAATCTGTAAATCAATTTTTTTTTTTTTTTAACTCTAGTTCTATTGCTAGGGACGACAGGTGGTGCTCTTTTATTAATTCAATTTTTCAAGATCTTTACATTATACATTAGGGGTTTTACTATTCTAGCTAACCTATACCACCCTCCTATCGTCTGTTTATTCCAATGAATCCAGCTAGAGATTAGAGATCTGACTTGGTCAAAAAATAAGTATTTGAATATTCATTTGTTCAATATTTTTTTATTCGAATATTGTTCAAAATTTTTGAAAATATTCAATGAATATTCACTAAATATTCATTGAATATTAAATATATTTCAATTTTAAAAAATTTTATGTAACTTACTTAAATTAGCCAATAAAATTGCAAATAAATTATTAAAAAATAAAATAAAATTATAAAATTATATATATATATGGAAAATTATAAATGGCGACCCGTTGCTATAGCGATCCTTATATGATCAGCAAATCACATTAAAGATTGATGATCATATAAATAGGGTGAGCCGGATTAGGGTTAATTGCTTTAATCCGATCCGATCTAGATCTCAGTTGTTTTTTTTTTTTTAAAAAATTCGTTTATTGTTTTTTTTTAGGTTTGTATAGTAGATTTGAGAGAGCGAAACACCACCGACGAATGTTAAACGGCTTTTAGGTATCTGGTATATTATTATTTCCTTTTTTTTTTTTGCTTCTAGTTGTTTTGTTTTAAAGTTGTCTTGTTTTACTAACCTTTTTTTTTTTTTAGGCTTTGCTGGACGTTGCTTAGTACATGCAAATGTGTATGCGGCTTTTCGGGTTTTTGGATAAGTTATTATAGTTTTTCTTTGTTTTTTTTTTTTTTTTCTTGTTAGTCTGGTTATTAATTTCGGTTTTCTTTCTTGGAGAACATCAGTTTTCTTTTTTGGAAGACATCGGGTTCCGGGTTTCTTTCTTGACAGACATCGTTTGGTGGTTTTTGGACGTGCAGCGGTTTAAAGTAAGATATTAATTCTTTGTTTTTCTTTTTTCTTTCTTGTTATTAATTTCATTTTTTTTTCTTGGGTTTTTTAGGCTTCGCCGGATACGAATTTGCACCAACGTGCGTGTGGTGTTTCGGGACTGTTTCGAGTATGTGTATGCGGTTTTTCGGTAAGTTATTAAATTTTTTTCTTTGTTTTTCTTTTCTTTTTTTTCTTGTTAGTCTGGTTACTAATTTCGGTTTTCTTTCTTGGAGGATGTCAGTTTTCTTTCTTGAAAGACATCAGGTTTCTTTCTTGATGGACATTAGTTTCTTTCTTGGAGGTTTTTGGACATGCGTCAGTTTAAAGTAAGATATTAATTCTTCTTTGATTTTCTTTTTTCTGTCTTGTTATTAATTATAATTTTTCTTCTTGGGGTTTTTAGGCTTCGCCAGACACCAATTTGCACTAGATAAACGTGTGTGGTGTTTCGTGTATGTGTATGCGGCTTTTCATTAAGTTATTATATTAATTTCTTTTTTTTGTTTTTCTTTTTTTTTCTTGTTAATTTGGTTACTGATTTCGGTTTTCTTTCTTGGAGGACATCAGTTTTCTTTCTTGGAAGACATCAGGTTTCGGGTTTCTTTCTTGACAGATGTCTTGAAGGTTTTTGGATGTGCAGCAGTTTAAAGTAAGATATTAATTTTTCTTTGTTTTTCTTTTTTCTGCCTTGTTATTAATTTCAATTTTTTTTTGGATTTTTTTAGGCTTTGCCGGAAACGAATCTGCACCAGGTAAACGTGCGTATGGTGTTTCGCGTATGTATGCGGCTTTTCAGGTAAGTTATTAAATTTTTTTCTTTGTTTTTCTTTCTTTTTTTTTTTGTTAGTCTGGTTACTAATTTCAGTTTTTTTTCTTGGAGACGTTGGTTTTCTTTCTTGGAAGACATCGGTTTCTTTTTTGACAGACGTCTGTTTCTTTCTTGGAGGTTTTTGGACATGTAGTAGTTTTGAAAGCACTGGGCGAACATGTATAGAAGCATCGTTCCCCATTTCTGATTTCGTTGGATCGTGTTTTTTTTTTTTTTTTTTTTATGATAGAAGTTCAAGAAGTTCGTTAGTTTAATAAAATTGATGAAAATAAATTAGAATATTTGTAATAATTTTTTTTTTAAAAAAAAATAAAAAACTTTGGACTTGTCCCAGTAGTAATAGATAGATTCGCTTTTTTTTTTTTTTNTTTTTTTTTTTTTAAAAAAAAATTTTAAGATTCGTTTTTTCTTTAAATTTTTAGTGATTGGGCGATATTTTTAAGTGATCGATCGATCAAAATCGGTCCCATAAGGCACGTGCTCGCCTGCTTGCTTCGCTTTGCAAATCAGTGGTCACGTGACTCATGTGATCAATTTTGATTGGTCGATCGCGGGGTTGCCATGGCGACAGGTCGCCATAAACTAACACCCTATATATATATATATATATATTCAATGAATATTCAATAAATATATTCAGGGAAATTTTAAATATTCGAATATTCATTCAGTGAAAAATTATATATTTGAATATTCGAATATTCAGTGAATATTCAGTGAATAGTATTTATCAAGTCAAACCTCTAAATCCAGTAGCCCCACCATGCCATGGTGCCTCATACTTCGCAGATCTTAGGTAGCTTTAAAAAAGTTAATTTCTGCCGGTGCACTATATAGATTGACCGTTTTTCATACGCTCCAAAAACTACTTTTTATATTCGGTCGGTGTAGTATTGTCAGGCTCCACTTATATATTTCTCTGTTTTCTTTTTTATAGTAGATATTCCTTATGTTTACGACGTTTCTTGTCAGATTTTTTCCTTTTCTAGATGTTGCCTGACTAGTGATGCCACCGAAATTGATTTTTGAAAAGGCCTATTTCGTCTTCATTAGAGAAAATTAAAATTTTTTATAAGGAAAAGCAAATAAAATTTATATAGATATATTTCTTATAATTTCGTTATTCAAAAAAAGTATCAAATAATTTCGTCTTTTAAGTAAAATAGGTCAAAAACAATTTCGTCTTCAAATTTTAATTTTGGGTTTTAGAACCCGAAATGCTTTCATTCTCATGTATACGCCTGACCTCCGTGGCTATGTCATGCAACTCTTAATGCTGTAGTACCGTTGTCTGTAAATGGAGAAGAAGTGCGGCTCCTCATCAAAGATCCTTGCCATTCGTGATCCCAATACGGTTTTTGTCATCCACTAAACTCGAACCGGCGACCTTGTGAATGCGATCCCGAAGTGCTAACCACTGTGCTATCTGACCCAGGGTCAAATCAATTTTTGTATAACAAAAACAAAGAATTTTTTAAAAAATTGCTAAAATTGCTTTTAACCTAAAATTTTGTTTATTTTGGTTTATGCATTGTAAATTACCAGTAATAGACAGCACAGGTAATATGTAATAATTTTTATAAAAAAAAACTAAAAAATAAAAGTAAAATAAAACATATATGTACATATTTAAATAAAAAAATAATTTAAAAAATAATTTAAAATAAATAAATAAAAAATAAATAAAAAATCCAAATTTAAATTAAATCAATAAAAAAACCAGTCAAATTTTAACAACTCTCTCTGACAATCACTTGTACCAAAATTTTTGTACAAATAAAAAACAAAATTTGCTAAAGTAAGAAGAAGAAGCACTACAAAGTGATAGTTTTTATAAAGGGTTCTTTGTTTTCTGTTTTCTAGGGACTCATATATATATTTGGTAAACAAACCAAAAGCATTAATATACAAAATGACTGGCAGAAGATAGCAACTTTGTATACAAAATTTTGAAGAAAAAAGTCTTTTATTAACAAAGTTCTTTGTTTATAGCTTATATAAGAAGAACAGCAACTGAGTATTTTAACATATTTATTAGAAAATTTAAAGACTATAAATTGAACACCTGTTACTATATTCTTGCTTATTCTAGAGTTTTTTAAAAAATATTTTTGTTAACAAAAAGTAGAAAATTCGGCATCTTCACTTTGGCTATTGCTACTGCTTTCCTAAATATTCGATACAACTACAACTAGTCTACTTTAGTTTACTCTCTAATCTAACAATTCAACAAAATTTCATGTCTCCAACAATAATAACAGTAAATATCAATGATGAAATTATTTTGCATCTTCAATAAAATGGCACCAATAATAAGAGTATTCTACTGAAAGTAATAACAAATTATAAGAAAATCGCAATAGCAAAATAAAAAGTAATATTAATATCAAAATAATCTGCAAGCCCAAAGATAACTTAATGCATCTATAAAACTAAAAAGAAGCATTAGTAACATGTTCACAAACCAAAATACAAGAACAATTAACAAAAACCAAGAAATTCTACTTTCTGGATACTAGAAATAAAAAATTACAATAAAAAACAAAAAGTGATACCAATATCAAAAGAAATCTTCAAAAAAGCCAAAAATGCTTTTAATAGCACCTATAAAATAAAAAGAAGTGTTAGTAATACATTTACAAGCCAGAACAATTAACAACAAAAATATCCTACTTTCTAGATTCAAATTGTAAAAAACTTAAATTGTCATACAATAATGTGTCAGCAATAACATGTCAGCAATTTAACCAAGATTAGAGCTTGGAACTGAATATTTTTTTATCCGTACGGTTGTATCCTTTTTATAAAATTAATATCCGGATAATTACCAGTTTTTAATTTATGGATAACCGGATAATCGAACAGATAAGGGGAGTAACAAAAATCAGGTGATTTTTTAGGGGGGAGGGGGTAAAAAAAGTTAAAATTATATATAAGAACCTGACTATTTATATATTAAGAAAGAGGGGAGTAGACCTCTGATAAAAAATAATCAGGTGATTAATGACACTGCCCTAACTGGATAACCTTGCGGATTACTAAATAACCTCGATAACCTGAAACCTATTAAATAGCCGGATATTCTAAAGATACTACGGGTAATCACGAGCATGTTTTGTATTAATATTCGTTGCGTATTGAAATTTGAACAGGTTTTGTACATGTACATACATACAGTATACCTGATAAGTACAGTACATACGTACATATATACTAACTGCTAAGGCTCTGCAAGAGCCAGCATGTGCATAATTAAAACATAGTGTCTATGTCCACATTCGGCACTATGTTTGATAGAGCACATGCTAGCACCTAGTACGTACGTAGACTATATATATTTTCGCTATACCCTAATTTTCAATTCTCTATTTTTTTTATTTTTTTTTAAAATTTTTTACCGTTTTTTTTTTAATCTTTTTTTTATTTATTTTTTAATTTTTTTAACTTTTTTTTTTTTATTTTTTTTTTTTTAATTTTCACTTTTTTTGCACTAATCCATGTCTATTGCCAATATTTAATAAAAAATGCTNAACTTTTTTTTTAATCTTTTTTTGTTAAATTTTAATTTATTTCTAATAGTTCGCTTTCTTTACCTTATTTATTTATTTATTTATTGTTTTTTTTGTTTATTCTTTTATTTATTTATGGTTCTCTTTGTGTTCTTACCGACAGGTAAGTAGTTACTAGTAGTTGGGTGATAATGGGTAGATAGGCAAGCTAATAGATATTTGGACGCTTTTACAGGTAGAAAGGTGGAATAGATGTTTTCAGGGTTAGTTTCGTGGGTGCTTTTCACTTATCAAATCATTGTTTGCTTTATCCTCAACTTTTATTAATTTTATTTTTTAGACATGCACATATAGTGGGAATAAAAAGTAAATTCCGGTTATTCCTTACTATGGGAATAATCAGAAATTTACTTTTTATTCCCACCATTGCATAAATGTGCTTCCATTATTCATTTTTCCATTTAAAATTTTAATGGATATCTGGATCGCATCCATCAAATGTCATGATCCAATATACTACTTTTAATTTATATTCGGATACTGTATCTGCAATTACCTGCAGATGCCACAAACATTGACGGATACTTACGGATACCCGCGGATACCTGTGGATACCTGCCGGATTATCCTTTTTAAAACTAACAGATAAAGATTATTACCCATAAGCTATTTATAGTATCCGGATATGTGCTAACTATACAGATATCTGGATAAGCGGATAACGGTTCCGACCTCTAACCAAGATTATACCATGACAACTCATAAACTAAGAGTACCAAAGCAATGAAATGAAATGGTAATGACTATTAGCAAAAAAAAATACATTATTAGTATAGTAGTAACAAATATAAAACAAAAGCAAAAGAAAAACAAAATAACTGATATGATGCAATTGATAATCACTATTTATACCTTGTAATCAGAAAAGTAGTACCAATATACAATAATTTAAAGATCTTTGCTTGATATAGGTGATATCACCTAGGGTGAAAATTAGTTAAAATCAAAAAAAAAATAAAAAATAAACTAGGTAAATGCATAGCATTGTTTGTCTAAAGCTAACTATTTATAAATAAAATAATTAAAAAAGTTTGCTATTTTTTACTATATAGTATATATAATAATAATTTTTGATCCACTAGTCTATTTTGAATGATTTAAATCATCTTAATAAGACAATTCTAACAAAACCAAAATTATTAAAATTTAATTACAGAATTCTGAAATTATTTAACATTTGTATAAATTTAATAGTAATTTTTAAAATCACTAAGTAAAGTTCTTTAACATGAATAACTTTTGATCTACTAGCATGTTTTAAATAATTTAACTACCAAAATGTTGGTCTTAGTGAGACAATTTTAACAAGCCCAAAATTGTTAAATTGCAATTGCAGGATCCTAAGATTAATAAAAATTTAACAATAATTTAATCAAAATTGGTTTTAAACTAATAATTGTTTAACAATACATATTTTTATTGATTTTGGGATCCTGTGATTAGAATTTAACAATTTTGGGCTTGTTATAATTGTCTCACTGAAATGAACATTTTGTAGTAAATAATTCAAAACAGGCTGATGAATCAAAACTTATTCGATGTTAAATAAATTTACAAAAGTTCAATGATTTTGGAATCTTGTAATTAGATTTTAATGGTTTTGAGCTAGTTAGAATCATCTTATTATAATGAACATTTTGGTAATTAAAGTTTCCAAAACAATTAGTAGATCAAAAGCCATTATCAATTCTATAAATTGGTATACAGAACCAATTAAAAATAGTTTAAAAATCATGTAAATAAACAGACGAAAAATGCAAACTTATGTTTTTGATATTTTAATATATGATGCATCAAAAAAGTAACTTTTGTATTATAATGCAGAGAAACTAAAGGTCCTTTGCTTCACTCCAGACAATAAAAAATAAAACATATATATTTAAATAAAAATAATATGACAAGGTAAAACCCATGCTAAATTTTGATTAAATCTGCTATACAATATATAAGTGTGAAATTCATATTAATATATAAAACATACTATACTAATGCAAATTTCACCCAAACTCTATAATTAAAGCAGGTTTTACTAGGATCTAGTTAGGATTTACTTTGACATAAAATAATTTAAAAAAAATAATTTAAAAAAAAAATTTAAAATAAAATAATTAAATAAATAAAATAAAGTATTAATTAAAAGCAAATCCTATAGTTGGTTTGCAGATTAGTGCTTGGATTCAGATATCCAGTTACCCATTTTACTGTACCTATACTAAAAAAGCTAAATCTGTATAACTGTCAGTTTATTTAGCAAATAACCAGATAAACTCTACAGATAACCAGATAATTTTACGGCATGCCATTAATTATAATAATATATAAATATATAAAGATGCAATTTATATTTTTGAACTTAAAAAAATTTTTTATCCAATTAAATTGAACAAGTAAATCATGTGTTTATGGCATGCTCTGGCATGCATTTGGCATGAAATTTAGAATTTGGCATGCTATCTGATATGCCAAATTTTTTTATCATACCAAGAACCCTACTTACAGCTAACTATTTAATTCTATAGATAACTATTTAACTTTATAGATATCTGGATAAACTAGATAACTAGTAGATATTACAAGTTCTTATGTATATAGTTTGTTATTTAAAGTATATTTATTGTTGCACCTTATATTTTATTTTAATCCAATTTTATTTTAATACGATTTTCTTTTTAATCTAAATTTTATTTAATTGGTTATATCTGATTTCATTTTAATCTGGATTTCATTTTATTGTGGCAGATTAAAATGAAATCAGATTAAAATAAAATATGTATACTATAAAAAAAAATACCAAAAAAATAAAAAAAGGTTGTGCAATTGCAAGCCTGGGCTCAAAAGTACAGTTAGAAGCATTTCACCGGTGAAGTAAATGCAAAAGTTATAGTCTAATGACAAAAATTCATGACCTTTCGCAGTCAAAGGAAATTGTACTTAAATTTAATAAAATCAAAGGCCATAGTGGAGAGAAATGGAACAAAGAAGCGGACAAGTTGGCAAAAAAAGGGACAGAGCCCACCAAGTTAAAGAATCTAAAGCTAGAGAGCAACATAAGGCTTGATGTTATCCCTATGTGGAAATAAAGATACATTGAGATGCCACTTCATCTCTTCATTAAGTGGATCTTTGAGTTTAAAACTGCTTGAATTTTCGATTCTCAAGAGCCATAAAATACGTTGAACCAGACGAAAATTTCGTTAAGCACTTATGGCCAGTGTTGTCACTTGGACGTGTCCATACTATGTTTTTTGTCCAACGTCCAAGATTGTCCAAAATTGTCCAAGCCTATGTCCCATATTTAACTAATCAATAAAGTAATTTAAAAAAATATATAATTATATATTTTTTTAGGTGCTGGACTCATTGGTGACAAAATTTTTTTTTCCCTCTTAGGCGAGACTCGCTAAGTATGACCTCTTTGATTTTATTATACTATTCAAAAATAATACAGACTAGACAAAGAATAATACAGTACTGGCATCACCCGATTTAGCTAAACTAAACCAAATGCAAATCACTGCACGGCATCTCGGAAGACACCGACTAGTCCATCATCCTCGCTCCACTATACAAGAGCATTTTCCAAAGGAAATATCCTTGGAAGTGGGAGGAAAAAACTAAACTACTAAAGGGCAAAATATGTATAAAAGGGGGTAAAAAGAAAATGAAAAAACAAAGAACATGAAAAAACAAATGATAGAAAAAAGAAAAAAAAAAGAAAAGCAAGGCCTCAGGTCAATTAAGCCCCGGCACCAAGTGAACTATTTTAAAAATTACATAATACTAAGAAAAGTAGTCTCTACTCTAACTAAACTCAATTTATCATATGTAGGCAAAAAACTATTACTAGAAAAAATGACCTCTAACCTAAAGAAACTGTAGAGATAGGTATCTAAAAAAAAACACTACGGCTATAAGAACATTCTAGAACAAAATTTTGTTACAAGGTTTCCTCAAACACATGTCGCTTATTATTTATTTCAGAAAACTGAAATCCAGTCATAACTTCATTTCAAAATGGCAGCCGCATTTCCAAATTAGGTGAGGTAAACATTGTCGATCTTTTGGAGGGGGTAAGCCGAAATGCCCACTTTGTCGAAATTTCGAAAAAGCCAAAGGGACAGTGACATATGTATTTTGGTAGTGGGTGTTCGTTTCAAGTCCTTTAGATTTTCCAAGGAGTGTATTTGAAGACCAAAATACTGTTCTCCATTAAGCTGCTGCAAAAAAACTTCGTCGGTGAAAATTTTTCCCAAAATTTTGTGTTTACTAAAGTGCCGCCTGCTTGTTATCACTCGTTCTTCTACTATTGCTTTTGGTTTGCATGCCGAATATATAAAGGAGTCCCCAGACAGATGGTTGACCTTTATAAAACCCATTTTTTTGCAGTGCTTCTTCGTCTAACTCCAGTATTTTGATATTTCGTTTGTGTGAAAATCCGGTACAGGTGATAAAAAAAAAATTTTTTGGATGTTGGTAACAAAATTAAAATAGATTATCTTAATAAAATTTTAAGTAATTTTAATTTGAAAAAATGTCCAAAATATCCAAAAAACGTCCAAGTGACAACACTACTTATGGCCATTGTTCTAGAAAGATTTAAAAGAAAAAATGGGAATCAGATGTAAATCAGTGAAAACAAGCAGAAGAGTAGCTTTTAGTTTGAAGTGCTTAACTAACGAAGTACCTACATTATCAGTTCTCAAGTGAAGAAGATCAGATATTTATTCCGAAAGCAACTGCATTCATTGTAAACAAGAAGAGAAAGAAATACTCAACCATATGATCGAATGCGAAAGTTATATATTGTATTGGCTTAATATCGAGAAAGCAGCCTTCTTAATCGCACAAGAGAATATCCTACAAGAAATTCTCTCAGAAGTTAACAAAAACAAGTTAAGGAGGGCCTTATTTGGAATGAGTAGAGCTAAGGTTCAAGAGCTTAGAAAAAGCATAATCCGGCGTCTTTTTTCACAAAGGTGTTAGCAAGACTTAGAATTCTTCTGAACACAAGAAAGGCAACGCTGGATTTTGTAGAATATTACAAAGCTTTAGTAGAGAATGGTTTTTATAATCTTGTTTGACAAACCTATTGCATTACAGTAGCAAAATGGGAGTCTCAATCAGGTATCACAAAAGAACAAAAGAGAAGGAAACAAGATCTATACATTAGGAATAAAGGCAAAAAAGCTGATTATTCATTTGAGACAGCAGCTTTTGATGTTCCAGGTTCGTTCAACAGTGTATCAGTCATGAATACAAACGAAGGGGTGCCAAACCGGAAAGAAGGTTTTGAAAGTGAAAAAAGGAGTTTATTGGAAAAAACGATAGAAAATTTTATATTCAAAGGCATTAAGCCTTTTTGAATCAGTTTTTGACAGAGCTGACTACAATCCCTAGTTTTTAGTTAAAAACTAGTGCGACAGGTCATATCTGGGCATTTTCAAATAGCTGGATAATGCTGGGCTTGCAATAGGAGGTTTTATTATATACAAGTTTTAGATTAGTATGTAAACTTATTAATATAGCACCAACAAGACTGTCAAAGAATAAAAAAAAAAAAAAAAAAAAAGGTTGTACGCATTTTTTAAGGTTAGGAGCTAAGGTTAGAGAAGTGCAGTAAATTACATGATTAGGGTTTACATAGGTCCTGACCTCCTCTCTAGTTAGAGAATTTTTTATTAATTGACTTTTGATTTTTACGTTCAACGGAAAAATAAATTTTTTAAAAAAATATATTCGCCTTACAATTGACAAACATTGCTATATAGTAAAGACTAAATTTTACTAAGCAATCGAAAAAATCGATTATGTAACCTTATTCAGCAGATCAAAATACACTATTACAAAATTTTCATGAGTATTGGAGAAATTTTTATTAACTGACTTTTAATTTTTACATTTGACAGAAATATTAAAGTTTTTTAAAAAAATATATTTGCCCCACAATTGACAAATGTTGCTACATAGTAAAGTCTAAATTTTACTAAGCAAATCGATTAAAATTGATTAAGTAACCTTATTCAGCAGATCAAAATACACTTACTACAAAATTGTTATAAGTTTTAAGAACTTTTTATTAATTTATTTTTGATTTTTACGCTCAACAGAAAAATAAAATTTTTTAAAAAAATATATTTGACGAACACTTCAACTATTTAGACTATATATATATATATAGGATGTGATAGATGGTAGACCCCAGGAAATTACGAGATTTACTGAACTTCCCTTAGGTATTAGTTTTAGAGTAGAGTTTATATTTAATCTAATTTTATTATGATCTATAATATTTGCAACAATAAATAAATTTTGATTTTATCATTATTAATTTAATAATAAAATTTAATTATGTTTATTAAATCCAATTTAAATAATAATTTGTATTTTTTAAAATTAATTAAAATAGATATTTAATTTAAATATGTATGTATTTTTTTAACTGAAATTTTGTAACAAACCTATTAGTTTAAATAATGGTCTCGATTATGGTCTTTAGTCAGGTCTACTTTATTTTTAAAATATATAAACAGTCTTTTATTAACCAGACCAAATTAGACTAGACTATAATATACTAATTTGGTAATTTTGATTTACCAATACTGATAATATAGGCTTTAGGATTTAAAAAGAACTGCATTTTCTTATAAATAGAAGTATTACGAATCTCTTATAATATTCAATTAATTCTAGCAATTTATTTTTATTTTATAATTGCAGTTAGATTTTCTAATTCTGCTGCTTTTATAAAATATTCAAAAATTTTTTTTTATTTTTTTAATACTAATATTATATTATTGATACAGGTAAAAAAAACTCTAATAAAATTTTTATTTCATTCTATTTTTTGTATCTAGAAATATACTTCTGGTGAGCTACTAATTGTTTTTTAAAAATACTAAGTACTCAAAGATAGTATAGTTGGTACTATCTAAAGCTAACATCTTTTTATATATAGGTGCCAATTTTTTAACTGTAATATAACATGATTAACTAATAAAAATTTAAGAAAATTTAATATAAAGTTAAATTTTAGGGTTTATATATATGTACCCGAAGATATAATACACTTTTCATAAATGTATTGGATAAATATATTTTTTGTAAGGCTACCTTGCAATTAGAGCTATTCTATCTAAAGCAAATGCTTAATTTCAAGAGCAATAAGTTATTAATATGGAGCTAGTTTAAAGTTAACAAAGACTTATAAAAAAAAAGACATGCAAAGTAGTTCTAATGGTTAAAAAAAAACTTTATTAGTAAGGGGAGAGCTATTTATCAGCTGATATTTTGCTACTAAGCAGCTACCCCCTCCTCCTCTACCTATCATAAATACTGCAATTTAATTGGCTAAAATTTTTTAAAATTTTAAAAAATTTTTAAACTTTAATATTAAATAAAATTTGAACTAATGATCCGTTTTGGATGATTTTACTACCAAAATGTTCATCTCAATGAGACGATTCCAACGAGCCTAAAATCGTTAAAACCCAATTACTAAATCCCAAGATCGTTATAAATTTGTATTGCTTTAATTATATTAGTTTTTTTTTTTTTTTAGTTCAAAGACCACTTTGGGGATTGGCTTTTATTCAAGATATATTAGACCTCAGTACCCTACATGGAGGGAAATCCGACATCCATATATTGAAAAGAGTACAACTAGCCATACCTGCAACTTTTGGTTGCCTATTTAAGTAGCCACCTGAAGGTTCTACCCTAGCTGCCATATTTGTAACCCACATATTGGCATTACCTATTTAAACCCTCTGATCTTCTGCTTCATGCAGATCCATTTTGTATTACCGGAACACTATTCTGGATACTAACCACACCCTTAGAACTAGTTTATCCTTAGTGAGAAACTTGGTAAAGTGTTTTCCCGTTCTACATAGGTATCACCTACACTTCGGTAACGTACGCATTCATCGAGTCGAACAACTTGCAGTCAGGGGTTACCTGCAACCGCTATCATTACCTACTTTTGCTCTTGTAAAGTTCACATGACACTAGTACCGCCCCGTTCCTCTCCCAGTTTCTTTTCCCCAGAACTTTTTTTTCCCCAGTTGCTTTCCTACTTCCAATCTAAGAACCCGGAAGGGTTGGTCTGCCATTGGTCTGCCCTGGCGAACCCAGGGAATCCTATCCCCTGGTACAGTACATGATTTCACAACACATGTCCTTTTCCTCTGGTGCAACTCCGGCGGTCCGGTTGGTAGAGTTCGCCATAAACCCTTTTTGTCATATGTCCACTTCCGGTCAGTCTAAACTGGTCAGTCTTCATCCGGTTCTTGTTTGGATACCGTCAAAAGTCATCTACCTCTTTATTCGGGTCTTGCCAAGTATGGTTTCCTTTTGTCCTATAGTTCTGTGCATAATATAGCGCCTGTGCTCCCCAGGATCTATACACGCAGTTCTGTGCATAACACAGTGCCAGAGCTCCCAATACGAGTTGGTATAACCCAGAAAACAGATTTGTACATCTGAGCTTAGAGTCCAGATTACTATAACACAAATAAATTTTTCAAAATCGTCTCCAGTAGAATTTGAACTCTGTACCTTTGTTACAACTACTTGGAGGAGTAACAACAATCCAACTACACTATGTCGCCACACTCCATAATTATATTAGTTTTGTATATATCTGATATTAAAAATTATTATTAAAGATCTTATAAACTTTAACATTAAATAACTTGTGAACCAGCAATCCGGTTTAGATAATTTTACTGCCAAAATGCTCATCTCAGTAAGACGATTCTAATGAATCTAAAATCATTAAATTCTAATTACGGGATCCCAAGATCATTATAGATTTAATTGATTTAATATATTTTATATTAAAATAACACAAATCTATAATGATCTTGGGATTCCGTGATCATAATTTAACAATTTTAGATTCATTAGAAGTCTCACTGAGATGAGCATTTTGGTAGTAAAATCATTTAAAACAGATCACTGGTTCACAAGTTATTCAATGTTAAAGTTTATAAGCATTTTAATAATAATTTTAATATATACAAAAGTGTTGCTAACTTGCCACCCTGGTGATGTAACCACCCTATAATTTACCAATCAGGTCGCAGGATCTTGTATAACAAAATAAAAAAAATTTTAAGAAAATTTAGAAAAAATCAAAAAATTATCAATATCGCAAAATTTTAATATAAAAACTTGGCATCTAATTTTATATATAAATAATCAATACATCCTCTAACTTAATATACCTATACCCTTACCCTAACTCTAATCTTTAAAAAATAATTTTTTATACAAAAAACTTCTATAAAAATAAAGGGTGGTTAAAATTTATAACTTTAACCAGGTGTTAAAATTAGTTAAATTCTATATACAAAACTAATATAATTAAAGCAATGCAAATTTATAATGATCTTGGGATCCAGTGATTGGATTTTGATAATTTTAGGCTCTTGGAATCGTCTCATTGAGACGAACATTTTGATAGTAAAATTATCCAAAATGGATCATTGGTTCAAATTTTATTTAATATTAAAGTTTAAAAATTTTTTAAAATTTTAAAAAATTTTAAAAAATTTTAGCCAATCAAAAGTTATCTACTATTAGGACCTAATAATTTTTTGACCCCCCACCCTAAAAAATCAGGTGATAAATGGCACTCTCCTAACTTTACATGAAAAATTAAAGAGCATTTTACAACAAGTGATACAAACAAATTAATACAATTATGACAAAAAAAGTAATCTCTAATGACAAAAGAAAAAAGAAGTAAATATAAACAAAAGCCAATTTGCAAGATGAAGTTGTTATAGGAAAGATTCTTAAAAATACAAAAAAAAATGTTATGATAGAACACTAGATCTCTAAACCAAATTTAATTCAAGCTGATCAATTTTTAGTGGATATAAAGGTTGTAAGTTACAAAATTACAAGACAGTTGCAAAAGAAAAAAATTGCTATTATAAATTAAAAAAAAGATAAATTCAGCTCTACTAAAACTAAGAAAAGAAAATGAAAAGAAGTAGTTCAAACTTCTGCCTATAAATTTGGGTCTTGATTAGTAATTCAAAGGTATTATAGTAAGAGAAAGTAGTATTGTTAGTTTAATGGAAGTAGAAAGTTTAGAAATAGAAATTATCAAAAGAAAAAAATTGAAAGAAATAATAGAGAGTAGATTTAGTAAAATACTAGTAAATTATTTAGATAAAATAGATAAAGAATTGTTATTTTATATAAATGGGCATGCAAATTAGATTATAAAATTGGTAAACAAGGATTAGATATAGGTTAGATACAACTCAATAAAAAGGAAAAAATTTTATTGAAAAGTGTAAGTTTTAAAGTAGTAGGATAGCTCTCATCTCTGTATATAGAAGTAATATTAATTTGGACTATATTGCTATAGTGTCATGTGAAAATAATATTAAGATCATAACAGATAGTAAGGAAGCAATTAACCATATAGAAGAGTAGAGAGCATAGTTATTAGACAAACAAGTTTTTAAAAGCAAGATTTTTACCTTGGTTACTAATATCAAAAAACATATTAAAGTAAAAAGTATCATTTTGTAGTTAATTAGGATTCAGGTACATGGTAGCAATAGATAGAATAATCTAGTAAACAAACTAGTTAAAAAAGGCCAAAAGAAAGAACATTGTATAATATAGATACTATTTTTAGCAAAAAACTTATTTATATCTTTTTAACAAGATTGTAAAATGGAGTTGCTAATAAAAAGCTTTGTCAAAATAATAAACAATGCAGAAACTAAAGCCAAATAGCTTATATTAGAGCTATTTAAGAGTCTGGAACCTATAGCAATAGAAAAACTTTTATTGAAAAGCTTTTTGAAAGCAATTTAAAAAATTTAAAGAAATAGCTTATAATTCTTTGAGGAAAAGTAACAAAAGTCATTCTTAGTTAAATATATCTCTGAAATTTGCCTATATTAGTAATGCTTAAGCAAAGAAGTCTAAAAACCTACAAATCGATAAGATGTATTAGTTGCAATGCTAAAAAAAATAAAATACTCAAATATTTGGCAAAATGTTGAGCTAATAAAACTGTCTGGACATAGGCAGAAAGTTTGCTTTAAATATAACTTGGAATCAAATAGAATTAAAACAAAAAAAAACTTTTTCAAAAGAAAATTTTAGGATAGTATTTATAGAAAAAACAATAAAAAAAAGCACAAAACAAGAAAGGCTATCTGTAAAAGTTTGGTCCATCAAGAGTATTTTCAAGTCTTATCAATCTGGGTTTAAAGAAACCACTAGTAGAAAAAATAATTGAAGATCTCATATCTGCTAGCTAAAGTGTTTTTTATAAAGCTATTTAGTTAAATTGGTATAAGGGAATTGTAGTATAGAAGAAAAAAATAGGTATTACTTGTAAAGAAAAGCTACAAAAAATAAAAAAGACTACAAAAAAAAAATGGAAAGGAATCTGAAAGCTAAGTTTAAATATATGAAAATAGTATCTGATTCAAGTAAAAAAAGAAAAACACAAGAAAAAAAGCAATTTTTATTAGAAAAGAAGAGAAAAAGAAGTACTTTAACTAATAAAATTGCTACTTAGGCCTTGAAATTAGTTATCAGTAATGATTTCATAATGAAAAGTACTATTTAGGTAAAATTTGATATAGTGCAAGATATCTAAAGGCATAAGTTATATGACTTGTCCCATTTTCAAAAATTTATAATCAAATTTGATATTTTTTAAAATTCTGTATTTTGATTAGTTAAAAATTAATTTTTAAAATAATTTTAAAATATTTTAAAGTTAACCAATAATAGTAAGCCAAAATACATGACTTGTTCTATTTTGAGATAATTTTTTTTGTATCATATAGAAATACTATACTTTTAAACGCATATAAATTAAAAATATCTGATATATAATAAGTTTTAAACTACAAAATAGTGGTCCTTTTTTTGATATTATTTTTATTTAAAATACTATTAGCTTTTAAAGTTTAAAAGCCTTTAAATGACCTGCACTGTAGTTTGACAAAGTTCTAAATTACGTAGTTTAGTACAACAAATCACATCTGAGTAGAGACCTGCAAATTACCTATTTTTATGGCCTGGCCCGGCCCGCATTTAACTTTAAAAATTTTTTGCCAGCCCGGCCCGGCCCATATTTATAAATTTTGTTATTGGGCCCGGCCCAGCCCGCAAATATAAAATATATAAAAATTAAATATATATTTATAAAGAAGTTTGCTATTTATCGCCAGTGGTAATTATCACTAATGTATATTTTGTATCTTTAAATTTTGTCTATAAAATCATCTTTGAGGCTCTAACAAAAAAATTTCTCATAAAATTTTGATATATACTATGCCACCTGCCCCATTCTAGTTCTTACCCTAACCCTAATATTAATCAAATTTTAATTTTTATTTCAGCAAAAAACTTTTTATTAATTTTTGTTAATTACTGGTGATGATCACCACTAGCAATAAGTAGTAATTTTCATTTATAAATTAAATTAAAAATTATTAATTTTATAATTTGGTTTGATTTATTTTAATTTTAAAAATTTTTGCTAGACTAGTCTGGTCTATTTTAAATTAATTTAACTTTTAAATTCATCTAGTTTATAAATATATATTTTCTAATAAATATTTATATTAAATAAAATATGTAAATTAGAAAATTTTTAAACAATTTATTTTTATAATTTAAACTAATTACTATTTAATTTTATTAGTTTAATTTGTTTAAATTTAGTTTATATAATTTTTATAAAAAATAGTTTTTATTAGTTTAATTTATTTTTAAATTTAAATTTATAAAAATTTTAATAAAATATAAAATTTTATTTGTTTATTAAAAATTTAAAATTTTATAACTGATAAGGTTCTTATTTGTTTATTAAAAATTTAAAAGCTTTAATAATTTATAAATTTTATTAAAAATTTTTAATATTATATATTTATTTAAAAATTTTGGCCCGGCCCGGCCTGCATTTATAAAATTTAATAATTAGGCCCGGCCCGGCCTGCAAAAATTTGCGGGCCGGGCCGGGCTGGGTCAGGCCATGGGACCCAATGCAGGCCTCTACATCTGAGCACCTTCAAGACAGCTAGATAGGATCAGACTTATATTTTAAAGCTTAACAATTTTAGTCAATAGCTTAGTTTATTGTATAAATTAAATTGAATTACTCTTAATAAAGTACTAACAAGACCATTAAAGAGAAAAAAACATATTAAAGCTTATAAAAATATTTGACCATTAAACAAGACCAAAAAAAGCTTTAAAATATATATTACTACTATATACAGTATAAAATTATAAAAAATTAATTTATTAACTATAAAAAAAAATAACTATAAAAAAAAAATAACTATAAAAAAAAATAACTATAAAAAAAAATAACTATAAAAAAAAATAAAAAAAAATAACTATAAAAAATAATAACTATGATATAAAAAAAATAACTAAAAATAAATAATTAAATAAAATATAACTAAAAAAAATAGCTATCAGGATTTTGGTTTAAAGTAATAATTATTTTCAAGTTTCAAGACAAAAAACCTATATTGATATATTATACAAATATTAAATATTTTTTTATAAATAAACAGCATTAGTTTGACGAATTTATTATGTCGATCTTTTTGTTTTTATGTCGTGACACCTAACCACACAATTTGATTGGGTACTGTCAACGAACATTGCATGAAGAAGTAAAAATGACCTCCGCTTCGGACAATTTATGTTATCAAAATTTCAAAGTGTCACTGAATTAAAGTTTTTTTTTTTAGGATATTTGAATGTTTAAAGTTATTTGGTAATAATTGAGGTTTAACTTTTAATATGCAACTCAGATACCGTCATTATTGTTATTATTTAGAAAATTGGTATTTCGACCATTGTTCAAAGGTATGCAAAATATGGAAATAGCTATATATGAAATACGCGAAATATACTATTTTCTAGATCAATGCGAGCGATCGATCACCCGTAATCAAAATGCGAGTTTAGAGTTTTATTACTAACGTTCAAATTTTTACGTATTATACGTCACATCTAACAAAATAAAAAACAATCTAACGTTAATAATTGAATAAATATATTAGATTATTCTATTGTCTTTATTTAGTATTTATGATGATGAGCCCCAATTTTGTAATTTAAGTTCTGGTACACGTGTCTCTTATTTGCATGTAATATGTCACCAGGTGTACTCATTATTTATGTATGACAAAAAGTAAGTCGACTGTAGTATGTTACGTATGCACGTAGAAAGAACTCGTTTTATTTTTAAATTTACGTCGGTTATCTTCAACTCCCTTTTTTCATACTCTAATGAACTAAATACTACCGATATAATTATCTTAAATTTGAATTAATACCGAAAGAATAATTTAATAATAATCCCGATATGTCACAGGATTCTCATAACGTTATATTTACTTCCCACGGGAGAAATAAAAAACGAATGAAATCTTCTTGGAGTTCGGAAGACGAAGACACTGTTCACCAAAAGGTAGAGGAAACAAGAGAAGAAAAATACGAACGTGGTAAGTAAAACGAGAAATTTCGAGGGATTAAGTGCCTACATCGAAATTCGTAGATTAAGAACCAAAGTGTGATTTATTATCGAGAAGAGGATTTGTTTAGCAATATACGTTTAAAAAAATAATCTTTATCGGGCACATTGCCCAATATCAAATTTAGAGAAGTTAGATGTTAATGAACAGTTTTTTCGTTTACGCCTTTTGCCGTGAGAGGAATATCTAAGTTCGAAATTTTTTAATTTTTGATTTATATCACTTGTATAGTAGATTATTATTATTACATATTATTATTATATTATTATTATTATTATTATTTTAAAGGCTAAAAATTTTTGGAATACTTTGTTGGACAATAAAATGTAGTGCAACTTCTCCAAACACTTATTACTCTACAAAAGCGTCCAGACACGCAACGTGCATTTGAAATTCTCAAAGAAGACATATCAAGGAAACCATATCTACTTCCATTACGAACGGATCATAAAGGAAATAAACATGTTCAGTCGTTTGAACAATTGGTATGATTAACACGTCAATTGCCAATACAATAGTTATTTTATTGATTTATAATGTGAGCAATTTGGTCTTTTAGATGAAACATGCCGATGATTATGAATCGGAATTTAGACGCCTTTATTCAGAAACTGTAAAAAAACCTGACAATCCAAATTCAAATAAAAAATTTAGAGAGGCTGCAAACTTAACTCCAGGAACTATTTTCTGTGGACAGGTTAATCAAAAGACGGGTATTTCGTTATTTATTTGTTTCTTTCATAATCATTTAAATATGAATAAATGTGTTAACGGTTTTTTTTTTTTTTTTTAATGATTTATAGAAATAGCTGTCCACCAAATGGAGCTGGGAGGCCCACGACCTACGAAAGATAGCCCACTTCCAGTATATTATAATAGCTGGAAACAATTAACAACGCTTGATGGTCATAATCAGCCAACATATTGTGTGGTATTTGATAAGACAGGTAGAAGAGTGTTTACAGGGAGTGATGACTCATTGATCCGTGTATGGTGCACAAGCACTGGGTCGTTGCTTCGGGCATTATATGGGGTATATACACATACATATATTTTTTATTACGATAGATTTCCATTAATTCTTTAATTAATATGTTGGTGTTAATGTTTCATGTAGCACACTAAAGCAATAGTGGACATGACGATAAACTGTAAGAATGACTTACTTGCTACTTCATCAAATGATAAAACGGTCGTTATATGGAGTCTTGACACATATACTGCAATACATCGATTTGGGATGGTATGCATTATTTGAAACATTGTTGATTATTCTACAACTTACAACTAATCATAATTTCTTAAATGTTTGGTAGGACGAAATGGCGACATCAATCCTTTTTTCCCCAACTCCGATTGCAGAAAATCGCTACCTGATTGCGACTTCGGATAACTGGCATACGTGGGTGTGCAAATATAATGATACTGATAATAGTTTTGGACCTACTTCTAAAATAAAACCCGTGAATGCCGTTGGTTCGAATAACAGAATGAAATGTACTTCATTCAACTATACCGGTTCTATGTTTGCAATTTCTGGTACCGATGGACTTATTCGAGTATATTCAACAATTGGTGGTACTGCCTTGTACGATAATACTAATAAAAAGGGAAAAAAAGCAAAAAAGCCATTTGATCTTGTCGAAATAATAAAACAGTCATCTGATCCAGACGACTCTGATGATTCTGATGATGATTTAATTAGTATGCCTACTCGAGTCGTTGGTAATGGTAACAACAATAATAACGATATCAAGAATATTAACAGCGACAATTCAAATAATGATGATGACCTTTTTGCTGATATGAATATGGATATGGCACGTAGCCTCCTCCTCGCAGGAGTAAAATCTTTTAATGGTCAAAATACCATTCAATCTGCTGGAAAAGAATTTGTAGCCCCAATACAAAATAGGCAAACGATTTCGCCTTTATCAAGACATTATAATGTTATCCCGTCTACATCAAAACAGTCAATTGTTAATACAGTATCATCACCGACTATTTCTTTGTCTTTAGATTCAACATCACAATCTCATTCAAGCTCAAATCATTCTCAATTGAGTACAACAATGCAATCCTCAGCAATGATCGTTTCACATTCACAGTCTACATCAAGTCCAATCGTTCAGACAAGACATGTAACACATTCTTCATCAACATCTGAAACTCAAGCCTCAAAAACATTACTAATATCTTCATCGGGACCCATGACAAGAGTAGCAAGATCGCGATCAAGATATCAAAGTTCTAGAAATAATACTAGCATATCGGCACCAGTCTCACCAGGTTATATCAGTTCAGCTGGAGAAGCCTCGGATACTTTATCTGTGAATGCCATCAGCCGTCGAATAAATCGTAATAATAATCGTAGAACGAATGCGAGCGCACCAGCTTCACCAGGACGTAATATAACATTGTCTCGATCAATAAATTATACAAACAATAATGTAATAACGCCTGCTACTGCTCAAAATGGTGATGATGATGATCAAAATTTAATAAACCTTGCGAATTATTTCGATCCAGTTCATATTGCAGATCTAGACGGTCATACTGCCATTGTCAATAGCCTTGAATTTGCACATCGCAGTAATAGACTATTATCGGGAGCGGAAGATGGTACTGCACGCGTTTGGGAATATAATTATACTTATAAACAATGGACCTCAATTATTTTAGATGTTCGAGGGTCGAATAATAACACAAAGGTGACTTCTATGCGTTGGAGTCTCGATGATACGAAGGTGATAATTGGGAATAATTATGGCATTATTACAATATTTGATAGCGAAAATGGAGAAGTTAGAGTTCGAATAAATGCGCACAATGATAAGATCTTTGTATTAGATATTCATCCACATGATTGTCGTGTGATGATGTCCGCAGGTTATGATGGCCGCATTGTAATGTGGGATATCATAGACGGCCGTTCTATCAAGGGTAAGTTATTATATATGCTATATATGCATAATAATTTTATTTTATCTTATTAACGAACTATTCTATAACTATCAAGTTTGGGATCCGAGTAATTTGGAATTTCTTGGTGACACGTTTGAATTTCTTGATGGAAAATTTCGTGACGATGGTACGTTCTTTTTTTATTTTTTTTTTAAAAAGTAAATATTCAAATCTTGGTGTTTTTATTAGGAGAAATGTTTGCTGTATCTGATGGTAGAGGAAAGTGCCATCTTATTGGCATAGATCAGACATGCAATTATGATAAATATCGTATCCGTGCACAACATGGTCAGAGATTCTTTGAAGATTATACGACCAGATCCGTGGTATTTTCCGAACAAGAATGGACATTCATCGACAACGATAGTGGTGTGAGTTTTTATTGCATTTATTGTAATATATATGTATATTCATAGAAACATTACAAAATTAATTATTTTTATATAACAGTTACCCATTGACCCGTCACAGCAAACAGAAGTACTGAGCTTGGGCAGCGTTCCATATGAGCGACAAGTACCTATTTCATTAGGTAAATAAGGCTCAAGATTATTTCATATTTTCATATTTTTCTTTTTTTTAACTAGTTACTTTACACTTTATTAACAATCAAAATAGCACAAGGTAGACGGTCACGCCTTTCAAGCAAGAGACTTAAACCGGACATTGAAAATAAAAAGCAGATTTTAATTGAAGAAGTTAACAAGTAGTAGTTTTTTCCTTTTTTTTCATGTTAAATTGGCAATAATTTCATGTTAATCTAAAAACTCTTTTAATACCGTATCGTAGATTACAACAGGGGGCAATAGTGAAGTAAATATTGCAAAAATATGTGTGTCGTCAAGGAAAACCGCAATTCTAAAAATAGATTATTATGAAATTCATAATAATCTATTTTTAGAATTATGGGTATTTCCTTGGCGACATTCATATATATACTTGATTTATAGTAATACACATCAATGAAATTCATAATATTAACGTTCAATAATTAGGGTGGTTTTAAATAAGAGGGAGGTATCGTTGCGTCGTAAGAAGATTCAAATTCCAGAAGAGGATGATGACGACAATTATATGGACATTGATCCATTAGCAATCGAAGAACCTATCATTCCACTACCGGATGATGATATTGACCCTGATTACGAACCTGGTCATACAGATAATGAAAGGTCTGATAGTGACAGTGATGGATCATGCAATTCAATAGTACTTGAAAACAATATATCAATGGATGAATATTATGAATCCATGGCCGAAGATAGTGATTTTGAGCCTCGTAAAACTAGAAGCAAGAAAGCTCGTGCTGCTATGTCAACACGAAGGACAAAACGTGAACCTAATTATTCAGACCATGAAGAATCTGTTATAGAATCGTCTCGAAAATCTAGGCGCAAAAGAAGACGTGTTAGTTACAAAGATTATTACGACAGTTCCTCAGATGAACCTTCAACACCTTCGGATGACGTATACGAAGATGAATCTGCAGACATATCAGGTGCTGATCCGACTTCACCGTATAGGGGTTCCGAAAATGATGATGACGTCGACGCCGCTATTTTGGCCGCAGTTGAAGATGATGTTGATAATGTTGATAATCGTCCAGAATGGATTAAAAGCGTTAACCCGAAGTCAATTTATATTCCTCAACGCGGAGATATTGTTGCTTACTTCTACAAGGGTCACCGAACATTTGTTGAAAGATCAACAACGGAATTTCCCGATTCTAAGCTCGCAAAGGACCTTTCAAAGAAGTCAGTTATTAATGCACTCCCATATAACCGCTATCCACTCAATGACATTGTATTTCTTGAAATACGAGATGTTAAATGGTTCTCTGGACCTCCATCATATGCCACTGTTTCATGCGTTATACTGGAATATACATCTACAGACGATTCTTTGTATCCGATGGAGCCAGATTTCCAGCAAACCAATCAAAAAGCAGACATCTCATATTTTGATATTGATGGGGTTTGTGAATTTCTTGTCTTATATAAACGTTTCGTCACGGGAGTAAATCAGAGCTTTGAAGTCAATGAAAAGGTAGTAGTTCGGCTTGATTCAACTGATTTCTCTGGAACTATCGCAAAAATTAATCCGGTGGATGACAACTCTTGGTGTGAATTTCCGACATATTTAGTTAAATGGTATGTATGTTTTCCTTATTTTTATAAACTTATTGCTTTTAACTTTAGTCACATTAATATTTGTACACGTAGGGATGAAGAAGGCCAAGAACCTTCAGACTTCTTCACCTGGGAAATTAGGAAAAGTGGAATACCAGAGGTTGATTGTAGCCAATTGACAGAAGACGAAAGGGGGATATTCGATGAAGTCTTAACAGAGTTTATTGGCAATGAAGATTATGTTCTTTTTCGTGAACATGTTGACTTTGCGCGATACACAGATTACCTTGATCATGTTCCATACCCCATGTGTCTGGATATGATACTTAAACGTGTTCGTAACGGATTCTACAGATGCAAACAGGTAAATTTATTATTACATTATTATTAAAAAATAAAGTTTACTTAAATCAACATATTTCTTTAATTTACCTAGGGTTTCAAAAGTGATTTGGACCAGATCGTGATTAATGCAGTAGCCTATAACAAGAGAAATTCAGCAATTGCCAAATTAGCGAGCCAGATGGTCTCTGAAATTGAGGCTGCATGTAATAATCGTGGTGCACCATTGGGAGGGGGGCCGTCAAAAAAGTGGAAAGGCAAGGCTAAAGCTTCATAGCTTTTTCATACATATATACATAATTTTTGACAAGTTGTAATATTGTCACTATATATATTGATTTGTTTTTTTGAGAATTACATATTTAAATGATTATTGTGATGCCTTTTAAAATTTTTCTTTTACATAGAATCAATGTCATATTTTAATGTTTTTTCAAAAAAAAAAAAAATCCGTCTTTAAAAAAAAAAAAATTATTAATACACACTTGAATCTATATTCAATAAAATTGTGCTTTATTGTCATCAGAATTAAAATATATTGGGTTTGTTTTAGAGAATTAAAATTTCTTGGGCTGAGATTTAAGATATATTAGATTATTTTTTAGATATAAAATCTTTGTTAGAACGTTTATTTGTAAGGGAATTATAAAACAATTTCATTTGTAGTCCGATGAATTTATAATTTACTGTAATATAAAAAGTTTTAGAAAAATTGAATCAAAGGTTTAATATTAATAAATTATTTTTAAATAATTAATTTAAAAGAATTTGTGTACTCAATACCAACTAAATTCTTTCTGATCTTATTTTATTAGTAACTTAGTTAACAATGTTATCAAAACCGATATATAAATTTGACATAGTTCAATACAGCCAACACTTTATGAACCAAACTAGAAGTGCCATATTGCCGTAGTGATATAAAAAATATTTTAAAATCATCTAATTTACTTTTTTTTCATTTAGGCAGTTTCGCCAGTATTTTATTAAGATACTAAGTATATCGCTACATTAATACACTTGTTTACTCCTAATTTGCAAATCTGACATTACCTGGCTGCCTTAAAGGTGCCCAAGTACAACCTTCCGCACTAATTTGAAGACAAGTCTAAAAACTAGAGGCTATGTTAAACTAGCCTAAGTGCCACACCATAATGGCTTCTTCTCTCCTTCATATTCCTTTAACTAACAAGGAATTTACTAAGAACAAAATAAGGAGAGGGGGTAAACATAAAAAAATATCAAAAACCAAGAAAACGAGAAATACAAAAAGAAAAACAAACAAAAAAGAAAAAAGGAAGAGGAAAACAAAAAAGAAAAAAAACCACATGGTAAAGCACGAAGGCTAGTCTAACAAAAAGGAAACAAAAACCAATGGAAAAAAAGAAAAGGGAAAACACTATTATAACCCATGGTAGGTTGAATAAAAATTATATAACAAATGCAATTATTGTATATATCTACTATAAAGCTACACCATAACTAATATCTTCTTCTGACTATACGGCCAACCTCAAATATCCCTAAACCATATCGACTAGTGTTACAAGCTGACTGGTTTTTATCGGCTGACTTAGCCAGCTGATAAAAATTTCAGCTAAGTGGCTGACTAATGGCTAATATATACCAATCGAGCCGAAATCAATAATTTAACTGATTTAGCAGAAAAATCATTCAGCAAATTTTTACTAAGTGTCCCAGAATTTATGATAACAGCAGTATGATCTAAATTTCTCTTCCTGAGGCATTATTTTATGCTTGCAATATATAAATGTACGCACTCAAGTGAGAATAGATAACTATATTAATCCTTAAATAAGTACAATCCTTAAATAAGTACAATTTATTCTTCTACCAAAAAATTATTATTATAATTCTCAAAGCTCACTGCATTAGCGCGACGTATTAACTTGTTAAAATATAAAACCTTAATTTTCATTTTTTGACCACAGTAAAAAATGCTTTAACATTACTAAAATATGACAGATCTTTTAAAGATCTAGAAGTTTTTCAATTAGATTTAATTTATATATAAAAAACTCAATACGAAATAAAAAAAGTTTGCTTTTGAATAGGTCTTTTGGCACATACCTCTAACAATTTAGCAAACGTTTATTATTGCTGTATTAATAATTAAAGTTTGAATATAGATCTGTGTTCGATTTGATCTATTATTATATATACTTATCACGTAAATGGTATACCCTTAGCCATATTAGCTAGCCGATACACTTATATCAGCTGGCTTAGCCGGCTAAGCCGCCTTAGCCGCAGCTGCTCTAACCAGCTTGTAACACTAATATTGACTGAGCTACGAGTAGCACCAAAACCGTATTCATAAACAAACACGTCATGTGGTTGCATTCTACTGGATCTGTCCAAATTTGGAAAAGTAAACAGCTGATCTTTTGGAGGGGTAAACCAAATCCCCACTTTTTATCGAAAATTTTGAAAAAACAGCAGGAAGACAAGAAAGATAATACAAAGGAATAACTTGTAAGAAATTTAAAGGAGAGTGTTGTTAAAAAACTCATTTTTTTGCTGTTCCCCGTTATATTGTCACAGATTACTTTGTCGATGAAGTGGAAATGATAACTCCACCAAAATTTTCTATACAAGAGCACCACCTTTTGCCAGTTATTTTGTACCAAAACGCTTTTGGCTTGCATGCCAAATATATCAAAGGAGTACCTATATGATAGCGAATAGTTGACCTTTGTAGAAACCGTAGGTCCTGTGTACTCTATCCACACTCCAACAAAAAACTTTTTGTTTTCTTCCGTCAGAAATTTGGTCCAAGTGATTGTTGGAAAGAGTTCTGTTTTACATTTTTTGAAGCTATTGCATCTAATTTACTGTTTTTTTGAATGGTTTATTTTTATAGTATATATAGGTTTATTTTTGTATTTAATGGCTGTTTATACTGTTATGCATTTTAGTCTTTATTTTTTTTAAAAAAATGCAATATTATGCTTTATATATACAGTAGTATACCCAAAGGTCTACAATATACTAGATCTATAAAAACATTATAATAATAATTTGAAAGTTGATTAAAGATTTGTATCTTTTAAGCTATAAACAATTTAGACAAATTTGATTAAAATTGCTATAAATTAGTAAAATATTTAAATAAAAAAGATTGCTATTTATTGCCAGTGATAATCATCACCACACCAATGTATATTTTGTATCTTTAAATTTTGTCTATGAAATCACTTTTGAGGCTCTAACAAAAATAATTTCTTGTAAAATTTTGGTATAAACTATGCCCTTCTACCACTCGCAACTGCCCCATCCCAGTTCTTACCCTAACCCTAATATTAATCAAATTTTAATTTTTATTTTGGCAAAAAACTTTTTATTAATTTTTGTTAATTACTGGTGATGATCACCACTGGCAATAAGTAGTAATTTTTTTAAATAAAAATTATTTTAACAATATTATATTTAAAAATGACAATTATAATAAGATAAAAATGTGAATTATGGCATAGTTGAAAAAATTTTATCAGAATAGTACCAAAAATATTTGATACTATAAAGCAAATATCAATTATAATATACACCAATATTTTAAATTTATGAATAATTTTATTATTTTTATTAAAGCAAATTAAATAGTAATAAATTATTTGTCATAGCAGAACTTCGAACAATCTATATGATTTTATATTTGAAAAATTGCTAATAGAGTGCCGTTTTTTAAAAAAGGTTATATTTGAAAAGTAGGTATTGGAGAAAAAAGTTATATTTGAAAACAGCTAAATGGCAAAATAGGTATATTTAAAAGAATGCTAATGGAGTAAATTTTATAAATCTTATAATTGAAATGTGCTAATGAAAAATCCAGGCCATAATAGTAACCCGGCAGGTAATAAATACAAAAATAGAAAAATGCAAAAATCAGAAAAATGCAAAAATTGGATAAAAATTAATCAAACCAGTTTTTTTTTAAGTTTTTTTACACATTTTGTGGATTATATATTTATGATCTATAATAGCTTATGAATAAAATGGGCTTAAGAAATTTTTTAAAAATTTTTTTCAATTTTTTTTTTTTTTTAGAGAACATTGTATTTCAAAAAAAGTTAAAGATGAGTAAAAGTTCAATCTAATATGTGAAATATAGCTTATACATACTAAACAAAAGTGCTAACCAAAAAAATTTTTACTATGATACTCAAATATAACCTCACATAGATTATTTGGGGTTCTGTCATAGCTAATACTGATTTTCATCTGATAACTTAGTACCAAAAATTGCAAAAACTTATTTTTATTTAAATTAGAATTAGTATTTAGATATTAAAGTGTATATTAACAAAGTCATTCAAAAAAACCTTTTGTTAGCATATAAAAGTAGTTTATTATACAATCTTTTGCAAAATAACCCAATTTTTAACAAAAGCAATATTTGTTTTAATCTGCAATTTCTAGTATATATCAGCATTAGCTATAATATTATTTAATTTTGATTACCGTCACCTCTTTATATAATCACCTTCTATATAGTCACTAACTTTATATAATTATACCAAAATGTTATATTAATTTTTTTTAATATTAAAAACACTTCTATATAGTCACAATTATGCTATAATCACAATTACATTTTTTTTAAAAAATTTGTTAAACAATTTTAATAATAAAATTACCTCTTTACAATCATAATTATATATGATCATAGATAGTTGCTATATAGTAAAGTCACAAATTTACTAACATATTAGCGGATTGGTATAATTGGACCTTTTTTCAATAAACTGCTACATGAAAATTTGCTCCTAAAACGTTGAAAAACTAACAAATGAAACACTTGTTACAACTAACAAAAGGGCTTCTTTGACATCTAGACAAGTTAAAAAACCAAAAAAATTCAATAAAAGAGCTATGCTAAGGGGGCATCCATAAATAACGTTATGTACCCCCTCATAGTAGCGCTGGACCCCCTCCCTCTACTATATAAAAAAATTTTTCAAAATCCGTATGTTTATATATATAATTTTACAAAAACTTGAATATATTGTGACACAGTGATCCGATTTGGATAATTTAGGTACCATTCGATTCGTCTCAGTGAGACGAATCCAATGATACCAAAATCATTTCATTTGGATCACTGGATCAATAGTCATTTGCAAAAAACTATTGATTTGTAGTCATTTTATAAGAAAACATAATAACCAATAGTATTTGGCCAATAAAATTTGATCCAGTGATCCAAATAAAATGAAATTGATACCATTCGACTTCTCTTACTGAGACGAATCGAATGGTACCAAAATCATTAAATTTGGGCTACTGATTAAATTTTTAGCCAATTTTTCTAAAAAAATTACGTTATATTTTTTTGACCCCTCCTATTTATTGAGAAAAATGTTATCGTTCGTCCAACCCTCCCCCTCTTGTATAACGTTATTTATGGATGCCCTCTAAGCTGTAGAAAAAGTACTTTTACCATTTGTTGAAATACTTACGGTAAGGGCAGTGTCATTAATCACCTGATTATTTTTTATCAGAGGCCTACCCCCCTCCCTCTTCTTCAATATATAAATAGTCAGGTTCTTATATATAATTTCAACTTTTTTTACCCCCCTCCCCCCCTAAAAAATCACCTGATTTTTGTTACTCCCCTAAGTGTTTTAGAATAGGTTTGGCATTGTAAGATGGGTTGGTAACTATTAAGATAAATTCAGATGCTAATTTTCAAAAAAATGGCCTTTTTAATCTACTTTTGGTTTATAATTAAATACAGTCTAACCCCTCTATAATCACAGTCTATATAGTCACCCCTCTATATAAGCACCTAATATTGTGCAACGGACTTAAATATAGTAAAAAAACCTCAATATAGTCACAAATCACTCATAATCACTATCACCAAAAAATTTTGATTTTTTTATTAATTTTATTAAGAATATACCTCTTTATAATCACCGATTTTTTAAATTATGTAATTTATTAGGGGGAGGAAAGGTCCCACTTTATCAGCATGATGGAAAGTCGTTTTGATTGGCCAACGTGATACAATTGAATGTAGATCATTACACAAATTATTATTTTTTTTTTTTTAAATATTAAAGGTGAGACCTTGCTTTCATCTTTATTAATTACATAAATTATTTATATTAGTTTTAAAGTACTTTCTATATGAAAGTGTAATCACTCATATAGCAAGTGGCTGAGCATGCCACCTACAATTAAATAATTTTCAGAATATGTTGGTTTTTCGCTTTACTAGTAGTTGGCGAATTTAATCAGATATAATCAGATTCCCCAGAGAGTTTTGCTAATGCCGTATATTTACTAGTAACTAAATAGTAAATAGTTAAGTAGGCTCGTAAGACTTTTTTGAAGTTTTTTTGATGGGTTTTTCGAAGTTTTATTCCTATGGCTAATGTAGTCTTGAAATTTGTACTCAAGATTAGGTAATAAGAAATATTCAAATAACACTTAATTTGTGGAAATAGTGTTTAGTATGGTGTAAAGTATATTAAGTGCGAAAAAAAAGTGTTTAGGCGGTAGTTACAATATAATTCTTACAGGTGGTATTACTTTGGATTCTATTATATATATAGTTTAGATACGACAAATTTTTAATTTTTTTTAATAATATTAAATATTTGTAAATTTCGGATTGTATTAAGGATAGATAATATGTAAGCAATATTCATGCTTGTAACAACTAGTATAACTAGAATTTTTTAATATTTTTGTATTTTAAAAACTTTATATTATTCGCTTTTGAGTTGCCAAAAAAATTTGCTAATTAAAAAAAAACTCATTCTACTAAACTTATTAATAAAATATATTGTTTTTTTAAATAAAGTATTGTAGTAGGGTTCCGAAGTTCAGTTCAGTTCAATAGAGGTTCAGGTTCAATGAACCTGAACCTGAACCTGCTCTAAAAGTTCAATACTGAACTGAACCTGAACTTAAAATTATTGAACATGAACCTGAACCTGAACTTAAAAAAAGTTCAGTTCAGGTTCAGTTCAAGGTTCATGAACATGTTCAGGTTCATAATATATGCACATGTTTACCTAAATCACAAAGTTAGGATCAATTAGTAAAATTTAGAAAATCATAGAAATTTGTATAATTTTATTAATAAAATTATACAAATTTCTATGATTCTCTAAATTTTACTAATTGATCATAACTTCTTGATCTAAGTAAACTTGTTTAGCACCAAAAAATACATCATATCGGTATATTTTATTTTATTTTCCTTAAAATTTGCGTCAAATATGCTTAATTTTGAATTTTTGATAAAAATTTCCAAAATTAAGCATCTTTTCTTCAAATTTTAAGAAAAGTAAAATAAAATATGCCGATTTGATGTATTTTTTGGTGCTTAACAAGTTTACTTAGTGCAAGAAGTTATGATCAATTAGTAAAATTTAGAGAATCATAGAAATTTGTATAATTTTATTAATAAAATTATACAAATTTCTATGATTCTCTAAATTTTACTAATTGATCATAACTTCTTGATCTAAGTAAACTTGTTTAGCACCAAAAAATACATCATATCGGTATATTTTATTTTATTTTCCTTAAAATTTGCGTCAAATATGCTTAATTTTGAATTTTTGATAAAAATTTCCAAAATTAAGCATCTTTTCTTCAAATTTTAAGAAAAGTAAAATAAAATATGCCGATTTGATGTATTTTTTGGTGCTTAACAAGTTTACTTAGTGCAAGAAGTTATGATCAATTAGTAAAATTTAGAGAATCATAGAAATTTGTATAATTTTATTAATAAAATTATACAAATTTCTATGATTCTCTAAATTTTACTAATTGATCATAACTTCTTGATCTAAGTAAACTTGTTTAGCACCAAAAAATACATCATATCGGTATATTTTATTTTATTTTCCTTAAAATTTGCGTCAAAGATGCTTAATTTTGAATTTTTGATGAAAATTTCCAAAATTAAGCATCTTTTCTTCAAATTTTAAGAAAAGTAAAATAAAATATGCCAATTTGATGTATTTTTTGGTGCTTAACAAGTTTACTTAGTGCAAGAAGTTATGATCAATTAGTAAAATTTAGAGAATAATAGAAATTTGTATAATTTTATTAATAAAATTATACAAAATGCTATTATTCTCTAAATTTTACTAACTAATTTATACTTCTCACTCTAAATAACCTTGTTCAGTATCAAAAAATACATATATTTTTATTTATACTCAACCTAATTTGCAAAATTTGGACTAGCCTGACCAAATTTATGATTGAGTTTGAGTTTAGTATAAAGTTTTAATAATAAAATTTAGAGTTTGAGTCTGGTCTGGACCAGACCAAACCCGGACCCAAACCTAGAATCACTAGTTCATATGAACACCAGACTGAACCTGAACATGTTCATGAACTTATGAACTAAACCTGAACTGAACCTGAACCAGCTCTAAAAGTTCAATACTGAACCTGAACCTGAACATGTTTTAAAAAATGTTCAGGTTCAGGTTCAATACTGAACCTGAACCTGAACTTGACCTAAGTTCAGTTCAGTTCAGGTTCATAGGAATACTATATTGTAGTATAGTAGATTATCTTAGGTTTCGTATGACGATACGTACCATCATGATTATGTGATGATCGTTGAACCCTTCACTTCATGGTCATTACTATGACATTTCTTTAAAAGTTATTTATTACTTTTCTATTTATTATTTATTATTTATTTTTCACATGTAGATCACCTCGATTTTGTCACTTAAATATTTTAACTTTTAAAAACTTTTATTAATATTATTTCTATGAGTTCTTGATCAAATTTAATAAAATTTTTTTTATTTGAATTATATGGATTCGTAGAATTAAAATAAAAAAATTTTTATCAAATTTGGTCAAGAACTCGTGGAGTATCTTTGATGAAAGTTCTTGTAAACAATTTCAATGCAGCTTCTTTGTAATATGTTTTTTTGCTTTTTCAAAATAACCCACTGTTCGGCAATGATTACAAGAAATTTTACTATGCTAACTAAAAAAAATTTTATAACAAGACTTGTAGCGCATATAATGGACTAATGGAATCTCAAATTTCATGAAAAAATATTAAAAACTCGTAAAGATTTTAACGTTTTTGTAAATTTTGACACATACGTTTTTGCAAGTTTTCCTCTAAACTTCAAATGATTCCAGAAGCACTTTCTCAAAATGAAACCTCCAAAACGTGAATTAGTAAGTTGATAGAATAGGTATTTGAGAGTCTTCAGTTAAAATTTCATTATAAACGGATTAATATTGACAAAGTTATGATGATTTTTCAATTTGCTTCCAGATTCGGAATTTTCTAAAATTTTCAATTTTGATGAAAACAGAAAAATCACCATCACAGGCTAGATTTTTACAAGTTCAAATGAAACAAGTTACTGCGCACTAATATAATCAATAGAGAATATGCTAAAATTTTGCTTTCTAAAATTTCAAGTTATTTGGTTAAAATATTCATTC